>WSYH01001314.1:90946-108766 GCA_036426205.1 Ascaphus truei
GGTGACACAGGGAGAGGGTGACACAGGGTGAGGGTGACACAGGGTGAGGGTGACACAGGGTGAGGGTGACACAGGGAGAGGGTGACACAGGGAGAGGGTGACACAGGGAGAGGTGACACAGGGAGAGGTGACACAGGGAGAGGGTGACACAGGGAGAGGGTGACACAGGGAGAGGGTGACACACACACTCACTCACAGACACACACACACTCACTCACAACCACCCTCTCACTCACAACCACCCTCTCACTCACAACCACCCTCTCACACACAATCACCCTCTCACACACAACCACCCTCTCACACACACCCTCTCACTCACACACACCCTCTCACACACCCACACACACACACACACACACACACACACACTACAAGAAACGGAGCCGGGAGTCCCACTCACCAGAGGTATGTTGGTATCTGGGCCGCGGGCGACATCGGGGGCCTGCAGGGGCCTGCGGGGGACATCGGGGCCCTGCGGGCGACATTGGGTGCCTGCGGGTGACATCGGGGGCCTGCGGTGGACATCTGGGGCCTGCGGGGGACATCGGGGGTATGTGGGGGCCTTTTGTATATTTATATTTATAGTACAACAGTATATATATTTTGTCTATTTATATTTATAGTACAGCAGTATACATTTTTTGTATATTTCAATTAATCTTACAACGGTATATACACCAGTAGGATGTATATTTATATTACAACAGTATATTTATTGTGTATCTAATGTTGCATCTTTCTGGAATACCCGTGCATGGCGGGTCTATTATTTTTTCTCCAAAATTATCCATTTGGGGCATTTTAAATTAACCCAACCATTCTCTACTTTCCAGTTCTAGGCCATGTTCCTACGTCAGAGTTGTGGCTGACCTTGTCCTACACCCGGCCTGGTCATAATTTCTTTACATTGTAGGGAGACAACTCTTCTGGTGGACAAAATAAGTGAGGAGAATGATGAGAGGAGTGCATTAAGGGTTAAAAACACTCTGCAGGAAAAGCACAATCTGACTGTATCCGAGACCAGCATAAAGAAGATGAGACGCAGCATTGGATGGAAATATGGACGTGTGAGGTTAGTACTGGACAGTACAGGAGGTAAAAGTGTTGTTTAGCAAACTGTACTGCACTGTGCCGCTAAAAAATTTTTTTATTCCTTGTCATTACAGTGTGTACCCCATGATACGGGACGCAAACAAAATCAAAAGAGTGCTCCAGGCCCAGGCATGGATCGACAGCGGGGAGACTTTCCAGGATTGCATCTTCACTGATGAGTCTACTGTGTCGCTGGAGAGATTTGCACGATTTGCGTTCCACAAAAAAGGCCGCTTATCTTTGAAGCCGCGGCCAAAACACCCTGTGAAGCTGCATGTGTGGGGTGCCATTTCTAGGCGTGGACCGGGATGCATTGTCATCTTTGAAGGTAAAATTTATCAAATATAATGTCGTCTAATGCACTGTACTTGACTAGTGTTGCCTTACCGTATGCACTGTACTGTACTATTGTGCAGTTTTTTGAGCACTTTTCTTTTCTTGCTATAGGAATCATGAATAAAGCTTTCTTCCAAGACAACATTGTGCAATACATCACACGCGACTTTCCCCATGGTCACCGCTTCTACCAGGACAACGATCCCAAGCACACTGCGTCAACGGCGCATATCCTTGAGCGCGGCATCAACTGGGTGAAGACGCCAGCGGAGTAAGTGCAGTAGACCGTGTCCCATTTTTGTTCCCCACTGTTTTTAGCTCTTAAACCAATTGTCCTTTCTTTCCAATGACAGGTCGCCAGACTTCAATCCGATCGAAATGGTCTGGCATCAGCTGAAGGAGGTGAAACCCTCCAAAAAGGACGAGTTGTTGAAAGGCATACTGAGTTTTTGGAACGATATACTCACCGTGGAACGCTGCAATAAATATATAGACCATATTGCCACTGTGTTGCCCATTGTCAACGCGCGTAATGGGCAAGCATCAGGAAAGTAGTACTGTGCTGTAGTATTGTAAGTACAGTATGTTACAGGTAAGTATGGCAAAGATTTTTTCTTTCCAGATAGTAAGAGTACTAGTACTGTATACAGTAGTTAGTTTTTTCTTTACAGAGAGAACAGCACCAGCCATCAGGTTACAGTACATAGAATTTAACAGTAGTCAGAGTATAAAGAAAGGGTCACGCCGGCGAGGAGGGTCCTACCATTGAGCGCAATGGCGGAGAAAGCTTTGAACCGGCTAAGTCAGAATGAGCAGAAACCTGGAACCCACAACTTCGGTTCTGTTCGACCTAGAGGGCTCAGATTCGGTCACCATGTAGTCCTAGTTGCGGCAGGATTGCATGGCAAATTGCGACCCTCTCATGGCAACAGAACGGAGTCAGGATGATGTTAAATTTCAGGTTTCTGCCATTGGCTTGCATGGCAGAAAAAAAGCCACTTTGGTAATGTGCTTTTAAACTGTCTTTTGGTACCTCCGGTTCTGGGGGTCGTGCAAGGCTGATATTTTGCCACTATGGCAAGGGTCCCCCCGCATGAGGACCAGGTAAATTTCAACCCGCTCAGACCCACAGAACGGGTTATTTTACATTTTATTTGCGCAAAAAATTTGAAAATTTTGGCGCGAGCAGGGGAATTTAAAGAGCCGCAGCAGCCTAAGTCAACTCGCCAGCGGCCTAAATCCACACGCCACGGGCGTGTGGTTATCATTAATTGTCGAACACTGTGTATATATATATAAAACAATGGTTTTTCAGACAAAAGGTGACACATTGTGTGCTCATTTGCAAGTCGTTTCCCAGAATCCCTTGCTGCAATGCGAGCACTATATGCTGAGGATAATGGTGAAAGGCAGGGTTGGAGACCTGCCTAAGACATGTGAATGTGCTCACAAGTTATATATATATATATATATATATATATATATATATATATATATATATATCTCAAAAGTGTCATAAATCTAGTACAATCTCTTTGTTCTACTTTTTCACCCTAGACCATCTGTAGTTTATAAATCAAGACAAAAGTTGAGCAACTCTGGGCCAGAACACCCGAACTGTATTAAAAAAAAGTCTAATTCTTTTCTTTGGTGCATCTTGTTTATTTTGATTTATTTACCCAGAATTGCTCTACCATTGTTTTAATTTATAGGCTGGGATTAGAAAAACTGTGATTCAGGATAATTTATGCCCAATCCAGCAGTTACTGCTATTCAAGTGAGAATGTATAGAAAATTGGACATTAGGGGGGTCTGACGTAAACAGCAATAAGATCTCAGCAGCCATTTTTGCAGACTATTCTTGTTAGCCATTTTGTCTTGTTTGCTATAAATTTTGTTTGTCATTCAGTTTGTTATAAGCTGCGGTGTCTTCCATGTTGTAATGTGCTGATTTCTGTGAAGCAAAGCAAGCTTGTCTGTGTGAATGTGAGAGACAGAGACATTGTTGGGCTCTGTCGATTCTTTGTATCTTTTACCAGCTGCAAATGATGGGGTGATGGGAAAGGAGTATGTGGGAGTGATGGGAGGTAGAGAAAAGGCCAGACAAGAATAAGAGACCTTGGTAGAATTAGTTTTAGTCTGAGATAAGCACAGTTTCTCACATTGTAACCCTGAAGCAAAGTATCAACAATAATGTAGAGGAAAGGTTACTGAAACTGGTATAATGATTTTTGCTAATTTACATATATTAATTGTGTTTCTTTATTATACAATTACTTTATTTTTATGACGCACAAGCCACCTCATAAAGGGGCGTATGTTTTAGTTTATAGGGTATAAATATATTTTATACCATATTACCTGTTAGATAGCTTTGTTTAGAAGCTGTGTCCTGTGTGCACAATGAATGCTTAAAAAACTCATTTGGTAATTGAATGTTTGTTGTAACATTTTTACAGCTTTCACACAAGTTAATGGCAGTTGCAGTCAGATCAGGAAGCAATACCCTGCATCGCAACTTGATAAATCCTGCCCATAGACCTGTGTCACAAATAATACCATAAGTCAATGTACCAAGGTCTCCAAGATGTACAACTGAGGCAAAATGTGGTGCCAAAATAGAAGCACGTTTAATTAAAGAAAAGAATCAGAGTGAAATTAGTAGAGTTTTTTTTCCCTTTGATAAATCTAGTGCCCCATGAGACTTTGCAAATTGATACAAATAGGCAAAAAATACCTTTTATACATTGGAGCTATATATCAATTTAATGGGTGGCTGGAGGACTAGTTAGAGTGTAGTTATCTGATGCACAAATTGTAATGGGATGTATCAAAATGTAAGACACTTGAATAACACTTTTAGTAGTTTAAAACAAACAAACAATGAAGCATTATAAAAACACATAAAACTGTTAGATTTTCAACTTGAAAATAACCAACAAACAACTATTAACTATTAAATACATTTCTAAATGAAAAAATTGCTGAATAGTTATTTATTTTCAATAATAATAATAATAATAATAATACACGTGGTACAATTGTGCAAGTAATACAATAACACATTAAATAAACTACACTTGTGTGCTATTGTGCTGTTAATCAATAGAGTTATATTGTGAGCATCCTTATGATGGAGAGTCTTCATTCGAACACTTGCCTTTGAAAATCTGGGGTAATGCCCCAGTAATGCTGCAACATTTCTGTGACATTTCTGCAAACAGACTAATGGCCCATCGGATTAACACAGCGGGGGTCCCTGGCAGTCCCATTCAAGACTCAATAAGACTGCCAGGGACCCCCGCTGTGTTAATCCGATGGGCCATTAGTCTGTCTGCAGAAATGTCACAGAAATGTTGCAGCATTACTGGGGTATTGCCCCAGATTTTCCCAGGCAAGGGTTCGGATACTCGTAGCTGCATCAGTATATTCTTCTGTCAGTAATTATGAGGTTGTAACTATACCAAATATATATTATATATTTTGTTCAATGTCTTATTGTACTGCTTGCAATTAGGCTCTGGGACTTTAAATTGCAGTTAATAAAATTAATAAACCTAGCTTACAATATAATGAAAGAATGGTTTAGTGATAAAATCGTACAAAAGATTTAATATGGCTAAAAACATACTTAAAAAAAAAAAAAAAAACTATCCCCCACTTGTCTCAGGATTTGACAACTTTGTTTTATTTGCATCTTGTTTTTATTAATCATGGATTAATTTTATTTGTGCTTCAGTCTATCTAGAAAAAACATTACGAGAAAGATCCTTGATATTGAAAAATGTATATATGTTTTAAAATGGTGTTACAGAGTGCTGAGAACACCAATGCATTACTTGATATACATTTATTGTATACAATTACATACCTTTTTAAATACAATGTAAACAATATGACAGATATATACTTACTTGTATGCTACCCAGTGCAGCCACACCCATTTGGAGGAAAATTCCATATAATACTGGCATAGGGATATGCTAAAAGAATGATAACACATTGACTAAAATGAAACAAATATATAGAATTACTGTATAAAAGATCAGAGAAACATGAATAAACGTTAGTTACGTTACAGTTTTGTAAGGCCATAATCAAAATAGGTTTATTTAAAAGTATTTATTTAGATCCAGACAAGTTATGGTATAAATGTACCAGGAGGTACTGTATTTATTACCACATTTATGGAATATTAAACGGCACATATTCTGTAAAGATCAGTATTGAGTCGATAGTATGGTCATCCATTGGTCAACACAATTCAGAGAGAATGTATGGGAACTAGTGAAACATGAATGGGAGAACAAGAACTGCCTGGTTTAGATACAGAATCAAAGTATTATGAGGCTGTCATTTTAATGAGATAAAAAGTGGAAACATCAGTATAGTTTATATGATTAAATAATAACTAATACTGTATATTCAGTTGCAGTTATTGAATTGCATCATAGCAATAAATGTTATTTGATTACAATACCTTGAGAACTGGTGACAGAAACACTGAGGCCCCAGTTAGTATGAAGACAACTAGTCCAGTTACTCTTTGCTCCCTGTAAATAAATATGTTGTAAGTTCTAAGTCATAATTTGAATGTAAAGTATTTACAAAAGAAATGCGATATCACCAAACTAACCAATCCTTTAGAGAATAACTACTTTAGACATGAAATTACGCAAATAGTTTCAGCTCTTGCTCTAAATTGCACTGCATCTGAAAATGAGTGCCATGTTTACCATGCCAAAAAAATGCATGAACAGTAATGAGTTAATTGAGGTCATTTTTGGCACTGTGTACTGTAATTACATTACAGTACATATTCTGCATGAAGTGAGAAGTTTTATCCTGAAGCCACAGTACCTTATCCCTTCTAAATAGCACTGCTGTTGGTAAGAGTGAGAAAGTCACCGAGAAAGTGAGTGATATAGGGTGTCTCAAGTAAACAGCACTAAGCAGCCACCTTGTTAAGCATCCATCTTGGTTGCCTGATTTTGGCAGCCATCTTGTCCTGTCTGATTCTTGTCCCTGTCTGTCATCCATTATGATGTGTTTCTGTGTGTATCTGCTTGAAAGCTTGAAATAGAAGCTTGGGTCTGACAGAATGTTTTCACTCTCAGCAAATTTGTTGATGCTAGCCACAGCCAGTTGCAAAACAACCTTGAGACAGAGATAGGCCGCTGTGTAGCTGGGATTAGAGATAGCAGTTACTTCTCGCATTTAAAGTGGTATGTAGAAACAGAGACAGATGTTGGGTCTCATGGTCAATGTACCCCAGCAAGAAATGCATAAACACAGGAGACCCTGGATGCTACGTATATGGGGGAAAGGTTACGAGCTTGCATAATGATTTTAGCTGACTCTCATATTCATTTTGTTTTCCTTATACATTTATGTTATTAAACTGCTGTTCTCATATTCATTTTGTTTATCTTATACGTATATGTTATGACCACCCCATAACCACCCCATAAAGGGGGTGTGAGCTTTAATATTAGGGTATAAATATATCTTGTAGGCCATATACCTGTCAGAGAGCTTTGTTTATAAGCTTTCTCCTGTGTGCACCTGTACACCAATAAACTCACTTGTTATTCTGTGATTTAACCCTCAACTTGTATTTCTTTATTGATGCTTTCATAGATGGTGCATTTTGAATAGGGACCCAACACCCCAGAAGCGAGCACCTGGATGGACCACTCCTCAGTCACTCAAACCTGAGCGCTCATAAGAATCAAGGTAAGGGCAACCTTTTGCAAAAAGCCTAAGTCTAAATTGTTTCAGTGATGTGTAGAGAGCTCGATCTGGAAGGGTGACTCATCTGAGTGACTGTTAACCTGGCAGTTCAAGTGAGTTTATTTATTTTATGTTCCTGTATCCATTTTTCAAGTACTAGAGCTGTAAGGTTTTATTGGCACTAAGGTAAGAGTCCCACTAACGTTTTTGGTGTTTTGGTGATGAGAGGGAGTGTTTGTATGCTTAAGGGATTGTCTTCAGACCATACCTGGGTTGTGGTACATTATTTGTTTTCTGAGCAGGACAGGTCCTTGACTGTATATTTGCTTTGTATTATCAATAACATACCACTGTAATTTGGCGTAATCAGGTTGTTTTGCTTGCAGAATTAGAATTGTACATAGTCAATTAGGTTTGATTATTGTATATCAGAATTGTACATAGTCAAATAGGTTTGATTATTGTATTGCAGAACTGTACATAGTCAATTAGGTTTGATTATTGTATCTAAACAAACAAACAATTATAAACCCTCAAAAAAGCGCTAACCTACAATAGGTGATAAATAAAATGAATAATAATTATCAAAAATTAGTGATAAATAATAAAGTGAAAAAAGCAGCCTAGGGGAACAAGAAACAACAGATCATTCCTAATCTGATACAACAAATACACATACAAATAAGTGTCCCCGGCGCTTAAAATCAGTCCAAGATACCGTAATCAAACAAAGATAGTCTCTGATACAAGGCTCCTTCTGGACAGGTTGATGAACTGGTTGATTAAAGTTCCAGATGGGTGGGTGTCCTTAATAGAGTGTCTCTACTGCTTCTGAAATAACAGAAAAAAGGCACACCAATTGCGCAGTATACCACAGCAACAAGTCCCTAACTGAAACTTGCAGAATCCTACTCACAGAATGAATATTGACACATTCAGGGGAGAGAATCTGTAAACACGTCCCATCCCTGCACAGCTCCCCACGGACCCCACGTGGTCTGACTTGTGGAATTCCCCTCAGGTAGGCGATGTTGATCGTGGATGTCAACGATGCAGCATACACCAACGGTGGAACAGGGAATAGGACAATACTAGTGTGATACGTAACAAAGATTTATTGCCACACTAAAAACACGTCAAAACCACACTCACATTGTATGGAGGTGAGTCATACAACTCACGGATGCCGTCCGCAACCTGAAAATTCCCCGATCTGCAGCAGAGAGACTGACTGCACGCAACACCCGCTACCGGCAAACGGGTGACGTCAGCAGTGCAGGATGTCCTCCCTGCGTCTGGAACTAAGGAAGCCGGATTGGATCTTAACACCAGGCTCCTCCTCCCTACGCGTTTCGTGACACTAGGTCACTTCCTCAGGGAATACCGGAGCTTGGCTAATAGTATATGTAAATACATACAGGTTTTATTCCATTCGTAGTACCTCCCCTTTATAGGAAGGTCTCTTAATTGGGGTATGTATTTAAGTGTACTATTAGCCAAGCTCCGGTACCCCCTGAGGAAGTGACCGGCTTCCTTAGTTCCAGACGCAGGGAGGACATCCTGCACTGCTGACGTCACCCGTTTGCCGGTAGCGGGTGTTGCGTGCAGTCAGTCTCTCTGCTGCAGATCGGGGAATTTTCAGGTTGCGGACGGCATCCGTGAGTTGTATGACTCACCTCCATACAATGTGAGTGTGGTTTTTAAGTTATTTTAGTGTGGCAATAAATCTTTGTTACGTATCACACTAGTATTGTCCTATTCCCTGTTCCACCGTTGGTGTATGCTGCATCGTTGACATCCACGATCAACATCGCCTACCTGAGGGGAATTCCACAAGTCAGACCACGTGGTGTCCGTGGGGAGCTGTGCAGGGACGGGACGTGTTTACAGATTCTCTCGCCTGAATGTGTCAATATTCATTCTGTGAGTAGGATTCTGCAAGTTTCAGTTAGGGACTTGTTGCTGTGGTATACTGCGCAATTGGTGTGCCTTTTTTCTGTTATTTCAGAAGCAGTGGAGACACTCTATTAAGGACACCCACCCATCTGGAACTTTAATCAACCAGTTCATCAACCTGTCCAGAAGGAGCCTTGTATCAGAGACTATCTTTGTTTGATTACGGTATCTTGGACTGATTTTAAGCGCCGGGGACACTTATTTGTATGTGTATTGATTATTGTATCGCAGAATTGTACATGATCAATTAAATTTGATCATTGCACCAGGAGTATATGGGAAACCAGACTTCTCATCCGGCCAATGGGTCACCTGTTCAGGTTACGTGCACAATTTATGGATCTTCCACAGGGAAATATACAAAAAAAAGTGGGTCCAGAGAACAGAAACAGATAAGAGTAATACATTTCTTTGGCCAGCAGAAGGTTCATTTAATTCTGAAATTGTTAAATGTTTGCGCAATATACTCATTTGTTCACCTAAAAATGTCCCTAGAGATGACTGGCGCACGTTTCTCCTATGAGAGAAACATGCATTTGCTATCAAACACACCACTACCACAGGTGTCTATGATACACCATCTGTAATGTATCCCGTAAGGAGTCAGGACAACAAAACAAAGCCCAAGCCTGCTGTTGAGGACTAAATAGATTTCCTCCTTGATCAAGCAATGATATGTGCCCCTACTATCCTACCACACGCACCACCTGTAGGCATGGTCCAACCACTTGTACCCGTACCTGTCGCGGCACTAGTAGAGGAACACCCAGATAATATGATACAACACTCACCTGTGAGGCGGGACAAGAGAGTATATTTTGACCTACAGCAGTTAGACCCACGGCAATTAGTATATTTAGATCCACCTGTTCCTACCTACTTAGAAGCTACCGGGTCACACACACACACACCACAGCATGTGCAAGCACCAATTCATAACGCTGAACATGTAAGAAATCTGCTCGATGCATTGTTACTTCCACATTCATTAGCAGTTATTAAAATAGCAGCACATACAAACAGGAAAGATGAGCTATCACAGGGCAATGCTTTTGCTGATGCTACTGCTAAGCAAGTGGCCAGACAGCCGTATGTCCAGGCATATGTTCTTACTACACCCACTGATCCAGACACACCCATTACCATACCACTAGATCTATCCTCCTTTAATAAACAGTTAAACACAGAAATTGTCCAGGACTGGACAAGCAAGGGTTATCAACAAAAAGTGAATTTTGCTACAGCAGCCCTGACAGTAAATCAGTTTTACCTCCCTCTTTATAGCCGTATATAATTTGTATGGCGCATGGATGACAACATTCCATCTCCATGAATGTGTGATAATCCATCAGGAATGACTGGTTTGCACCATACATTGGCCCTAGGATAAAAGAGTTTTGCTCTACATGCCAAATCTGCCAATTGCATAACATTGGAAAACATGTTTCTGTTGGTCCAGGAAAAATCATGTGCCCACAGGGCCCATTTCGCAATTTACAAATTGATTTAATTGAAATGCCACGCAGTCTACACTATCAATAGGTTTTGGTTCTTGTTTGCATGTTCTCAGGATGGGTTGAAGCATACCCTTGTCAGCACGCGGACGCGCGCTCAGTGGCTAAGAAAGGTACTACATGAGTTCATTCCCAGATATGGAATACCTCAGCATATTTTTTCAGACCAAGGCACACATTTCACTGCCGCTATAGTCCAGGATCTGGCTAAGGTTCTAGGTATTATCTATCATTTGCACTGCCCTTACCACCCTCAAAGCGCAGGGAAAGTTGAGAGAACTAATGGGGTCCTAAAGAACAAAATCAGCAAAATTTGCACTAAGACAAAGTTGCGATGGCCAGATGTGTAACCATTGCACTAATGTAAATCAGAAGCACTCCACAAGGCAAGACTAAATTAACCCCACATAATAGGATAGGCCAATAATTAGTGCCGGCACATTAGCATTAATGATGCATGATCATGCACTCACTGATGACTTAATCAGTGTGTATTGTGTGAGATTAATGAAATCTCTCAAGTCTCTCCACTCACAGGTACAAGCAGTACAGTCTACCAAGGAGAACACAAAGCAGCATTGTGACAGGGTGAATAAACGTCACCAGCCCTATGCCTGGCAGACCTATGTTTAGGTCTGCAGTGCAGCAGTGACGAGGTTAACTTTCAGCTGAGAGGGCTGCTTAATTAGTCTGATCCCAGCTGCCTCATCAAGGAGCTTTCAAAACACCAGGCTGTACACACATGCAGCCTGTCTGATCAAGAGAGAGTACTGAAATGCTGAAGTAGGATTACTGCTATAAGGTCTGTCTTCAAAATACACTTTTTGACGAACTGTTTGTGTACTGTTATGCTGGAATCTAAACAGCCTGTTGCAGGGTACATGCAACTACACATGTGGGTTTCTTGACAAGGCTGTTTTATTTTGCCTTGAAAAATAGACAGCACACAAAACAAAAATAGCTCTTTTTCAGCAACAAACGAAAATGGCTTTTCCTTCAGCAAACCGAATAAAACAGTTTCTCTTTAGCAGACAGTTTATATATATGCAGATACCCTTTTTCTATGCAGGGGACAGACAGTTCACAGTTTCACTACTTTGCTACTCAGACCTTGTTTTCAGGAATCAATTTAGCAGCTTACTCCTCTCTCATCAACAGCCTCCCTCTGTCTACAGCCTGGGTTTTAACACACCTTGATTAGGCAGCTGGGATCCAACTAATTATCCTGAGGTTCCCAGCTGAAGTTAACCTAGTCAGTGCTGCACTGCAGACTAGACATAGGTTTTCCAGGCATATAACTGGTGGCTTTTGTTTACCCTGTCACACAGCCCTTGTTGGAAAAGGGCAAGCCCTGCTCAGGACTTAATTTATGTTTTGTATGCTGAAAATAAGCTGTTTTTGTTTTTGTGTGCTGTATTTTTTTAAGACTCAATAAATAAGCCTTTGCAAGAAACCCACGTGTGGTTGCACCTACTCTGCAACATATGGTGTCAGAAGTGCCAGGATTTTGAGAAGCCCCTGCAGTTGAAGGGCCACATACACAAAAAAAACAAAATGGAAAAAAATGGATTTTTAAAAAAAGCGTTTCTGTGTGAGCAGACCAGACAGCAGGGACTGTTAATGCAGGAACAGGCCCAACTACAGGCAGAGAGAAAAGAAAGACTATTGCAGCAGCAAACCCAGCTCCTAACCCAGCAGCAGGCAGTACAGGAGGAAGAGCGGATGGCCAAGCTGCTGACCCAATTCCAGGGGTCTGCCAGTCCAGAACTTGCGAACAAACCCCCAGTCCTCCTGAGGAAAATGGCTCCGAACAAGGATCCAGAGGCTTTTCTACTAACGTTTGAAAGGGTTGCCAAAGCCCTGGGCTGGTCTGCAGATCGCTGGGCAATCGCGTTGTCCCCACTCCTCATAGGAGAAGCCCAGGCCGCATATCAGGGCCTCCCAGTGGACCAGGCAATGGATTACAAACAAGTGAAAGCCGCCATACTGGATTGCTTAGGTCTGACCCCAGAGACCTACCGGCAGCAGTTCCGGAACCTGAAGTACACCACAAGACGTGCTTTCCTTTGATTCCCCATGGAGTATAGAGTGTACACACGGCAATGTAAAATGGTATTCGACGGCCAAAATCCTGCTACAGGTAAAAGGGCAGGAGGCCAGGATCGAAGTAGGAGCTTCTCCTTGGCTCCCTGCCCCCATTTTGCTCGGCCGTGACTGGCCTTTCTTTTCAAACCTAATGCCTCCAGTCTCTCAGGAGGAGCCTCATTCTCTGGCTCAGGAGAAACCTGGTAAACTGTTCCCCTTCTCGGCAGACCTGTTCCCCTGTAGACACCGGGTTCAAAAGACTCGGAGGGAAAGACGCTATGATAAACAGGACTGGTTGCAGAAATCTGGGTCTCAAGATGGCCATACAAATAGGCATAAGTCACAAGTAATGACTGGGGATGGCAAGAAGTAGGGAGAGATAGGCCCTGGGGATTTACCAGAGCTATGTCTCCCTGACTGAGGGAAGAGGGAAGACCCAGTCCTGGCCAGACAATATGACAAAGTGGTAAAAATTGATGACCAGATATTGAATGCACAAGGGGTAATGGTGTTCCCTCATTTTGAATTGTCGAATGATATCCTGTATAGGGTGAACAAGCAGACACAAACAGGGGAGGTCACCAGACAAATATTGGTTCCCAAGGTGTTTGTTAAAACTGTCTTCACCCTAGCCCATACTGTTCCTTGGGGTGGTCACCTTGGTAGAGATAAAACCTTGGACCGTATTTCGTTCCACTTCTATTGGCCAGGGATGTATAATGATATTGCTAAGTTTGGTGCGACATGTCCTGAATGCCAGCTGACTAGTCCGAAGGGACAAAAACCAGCCCCCTTGGTTCCTCTACCCTTGGTGTCAGTTCCCTTTGAGAGGATTGGAGTAGACATGGTAGGACTGTTAGAACCTTCTGCGAAAGGACACAGGTTTATTCTCGTAATAGTCGACTATGCAACAAGATGTCCTGAGGCATTTCCCCTGAGGACAGCAACGGCGAAGCAAGTAGCCAACAAATTGTTGGAGCTGTTCTCACGGGTTGGACTTCCCCAGGTTATGTTGAGTGACCAAGGTACAAATTTTATGGCTAAATTGATGCAGAATGTCTTGAAATTATTAGAGGTCAAGTCTGTTCGGACATCGGTCTAACATTCACAGACTGATGGATTGGTGGAAAGATGTAACAGAACTCGAAAAGGGATGCTGAGAAAATTTGTAGATTCAGAGAAGAGAGCCTGGGATGAACTTCTCCTTTTTCTGCTGTTTGCAGTGCGGGAAGTTCCCCAGGCCTCCACGGGATTCTCTCCATTTGAACTGCTGTATGGCCGCCAACCCCGGGGTATCCTTGACATCCTAAAGGAGTCCTGGGAGGAACAGCGGTCCCCTTCTAAGAATACCCAGCAATATGTATTGGACCTTAGGAAGCACCTAGATGTGGTCGGCAATTTTGCTAGGGAGAATCTTAGTTCAGCCCAGGACAGTCAGGAGAGACATTACAATCAAAATTCTCATATGAGTGTTTGACCCGGGAGACCAGGTGATGTTATTGTTATGAATACTAGAAAACAAAGACACCCTCAGGGCAGCACTCGTTGTATTTGTTAACATTCAGTGGGATAGACCATATCCCACCCCCTGTCAGACGATGTGACCGACAGAACATCCTTAATCAAAAGGAGATGTTCTGGATATTCACTATGGACACCATGTCACCAAAAGGAATTAATATAGACTGGGAGATAAAACTCTTTCTTTAAGTTTTTTTTTTTCTCTCCTCCCTGGCAACCCCTGTTCCGTAAAAATCAGTTGCTGCTACTTTTTGTTCTTGTTCTTTTATAATATCTTTGCAAATCAAATCAACTTATTAAAGCATATATATATAAATAATTGATTATTGATTATTTTTTTTAAAAAGAGAGAGAATTAATGATCAATTTGAAATCTACCATGTATTATTAATACCTAGGTCTTTATTCATTAAGATCATATGACTAGCTAGACAAAATATTAATAAGCTTTTCTGTGGTTTTCGTTTTTCATATCTTGAATAGTAAACCACTGACTGATAATCAGATGAAGATAAGTTTTTGTTTATGATCGGTATGTTCAAAAAAACACTGGGTAATAATGTTAGGAAACAATTCATCTTGTTGTTTGCATTTTCATTGTTCAACATTTGTTGGATATTATTGTGTATTTATTGTTATTATTTTCATTATCTGTTTTCATCTTATTATTTCTTTGGATTGACCTCATTGAACGTTGTGATGATCTGAAAAAATTGTCAGTAAAATCATACGTTAAGTTCCTTAATATTTATATGATTGGCAACAAAGCAACCAAAATTGTTATAAGTGTATATACATTGTGTCCTAAATGATATTTGGGTTAGATGTATCCACTTAACTTTATTCTGTAGTCTGTTCAGAATTGCATGAATGTAAGGTAATTCTAATTATTGTTTAAATTGTAATGTTTCACACAATTTATCCCCCCGCTATTACTTTATTTTAATCAATTAATGCATCCTTTGCATTGATTTAATTTCATACATATTTTAATTTGTTTTATTACCTTAGCAGGTAGAGGTTAATAGAATATCATTTGGTAAATAGTATTGTCACCTCACCTCCCTGTAAGGTTTATTGTGGTTGTTGCAATTAGTGACATAACATCTGATGTAACAAATTGTTTATTCACTGGCAATGTATTTGCCATTTTCTGCTTTGACTTCTGGTAGGAGCTCATTACGGGTGTGGTTACAGTCACCAGGTGAGCAAACTCCCTTTGTCCATCATGGGAGTCACTACTAGCACCTGAGTGTGATGTCACTTCCGGGTGGGCTTGTATTTCAGTCGACACAGCAGCAGGTAATGTTCACTCTTTGAGAAAGGCCCTTTGTGGCTGAAACGTGTTAGAGTTGCGGGGGGTGCGTCCCTCTCTCTCTTTTTAAATACCCATGGCATAATAAAGATTTTTTATAGCACAGTCCAGCCTTGTTCATTTGCTGTGCGGCCGTGACCGCTGTCTTTTCTCCCCGGTGAGGATACTTTGCCTGCAATTGCAATAACCAACATACACCCCCTGTGCCCCCAACAACCCATATACCCCCATTAAATATATCACATTTTTGGGATGCACAGCAATGATACTATAGGCCGGCGGTAGCCCGCGGGTGTTCTCCGCAGCCCTGCAGTACCAACTCAGTGCACCCCAAAAAAATTACAACACATAAATACACTACCCTTAACACATACAGTATAGTAATGTACAAAATTACTATTATCCACATATGGATAATAGTGAATTTGCCCATTTAAAATACATAAAGAACAAATAAATACAATAAATACATATAGCATTCACCCATGTCCGGCCCACGATGAAGGCCATCCTCATCTTCATCACCATCCACACCCCCTCTGATGCTGCAAAACATAAACAAGAATAAAAATGCCAATGTAATGTCCCTAACCCCTTAATTGCTAGCACCTGAGTGTGATGTCACTTCCGGGTGGGCTTGTATTTCAGTCGACACAGCAGCAGGTAATGTTCACTCTTTGAGAAAGGCCCTTTGTGGCTGAAACGCGTTAGAGTTGCGGTGGGTGATTCCTTCTCTCTCTTTTTAAATACCCATGGCATAATAAAGATTTTTTATAGCACTGTCCAGCCTTGTTCATTTGCTGTGTGGCCGTGACCGCTGTCTTTTCTCACCGGTGAGGATACTTTGCCTGCAATATGCACCAACCACATACACTGGGATCAGGTCGGGAGGGAGAGGGTTAATTGCATTTACATGTTTATGGACCTTTGTTCCCCTTCCCGCCTTTTCAGTCTCCCTTTGCAGCCTGTACATAGGTCGCCATTGGCACTCCATGCAATCCTATGGAGACTCCACTGTTTTTGGCCCGATACCTGTGAAGACCTGCAGGTGGCGGCCGAGAGGAGGAGCGGAGCTTCCCCATTGAAAGTGAAGGGAGTAATGTGATTCAATGGGGATTCCTCGAGTCCAACCTCCGAAGACGAGCTGGCAGCCAGCCAAACCGCAAACCTCGAAAGTGGATAAAATGTCTTTGAAAGAGCTTGATCTCTCAATTGGCATGGGAACTAGGCTTCGGTAAAGTTCACCACCAATTAGCGTGTGAAACTTTTGTTCCAGGGCGACCAGAAATAAAATTCTTTTTGCCCCTAGCCCATAGGAACCCCCTCACTCGACCCCAACAGGGTCCGACAGTCAATGGCGGCGAGAAAGGGTCCCACCATTGACCGCAATGGCGGGGAATAGCCGTGTGGCTTTAAAACACTTAGGGGCCTATGCAGAGAGCTGCGAGAAGCCCAATCTTGCCAGTTTTTAGCCAAATATGCCTATAGCAATTTAGTAAATGGCGAGAAACTGGCGAGATGAGTAAAAACCGCCAGTTTTTTTTTTGTTTTAATAACTCGCCGCGCGGGTGGCGAGAAGCAATATCTCGCCAGTTTTAAAATCCACAGTATGCAGGAAGCCCCGATCACCATCTCGCCGCTGATCGCGCCATTAAAATGGAGAGATGTTCTCCAAATAGCTCTGCCAACAAAAGTTGGCAAGAAGCTGGAGCTGAGCGGCGAGAGGGGACATAAACAAAAAAGTTATCCCTTTTCCTGGCTCGGATTGATGCCGGGGGTCTCCAGAGCTGATACCCAGGAATTTCAGCACCGAAGGCCCCCGGCATGCATCCGAGGCAGGAAAAATGCATGTACAGCCCACTTCATTACCTTAGCAACTAACCGCTAAGGCAATGAAGGTGTTAACCCACCGTGCCAGCTTTATTGTGGGTAGCGGGGGTGGGTGAAGGGGGTATTTGGCCATTGGTTTGCGTTTAGGGCTTGCGCGGGGGTTGCGGGTGCACTTAACCCCTTCAGGACAGTAGCAGTTAATACCGCTACGGTCATGAAGGGGTTAACCCCTCCCACTACCCCCCCGCAATCCCTAAACAACCACCGTTGGGGCTAATACCCCCTTCACCCACCCCCACTTCCCACAATGAAAAATAATCACACATAGCAGCCCCACACTTAATAAAGTAGACCCATTATGGTTTTTTCCCCTCTCACAGAGGTAAAAGGAAAGGTCCCAAAAGAAGGGCAGGGCCCGAACTACACACTGTGAAC
>WSYH01001314.1:111138-126747 GCA_036426205.1 Ascaphus truei
AGATACAGCCCCCTTTATGAGGTGCCGGTATCCCTCTGCATTTAAAGGTCCCGATCAAGTGACCGCGGCATGTAAACCAAGCAGAGGGATACCGGCACCCCCTAAAGGGGCCTGTATCTCGGGGAGCAGGGGGTCAACGGACCTAAAACCACAGCGGTTCAGCTCCAGACACCCTCTGCACATCTATAGTATGAATAAAACATATATATAAATAAACACTCATTCCTTACCTTTGCGGCTATGTGCTATGGTAATGAAGCAGCATGACTGTATTTTTAATAATATTGTACAGTGAGCAGTGGGTTCCCTGAGCCACAAATCAAAGCTCAGGGGACCCCCTGCTCCTGCACAATATTATTAAAAATACAGAAATGCTGCTTCATTACCTTAGAGTATAGCCGCTAAGGCAATGAAGGGGTTAACCCACCGTGCCCACTTTATTGTGGGTAGTGGGTTGGGTGAAGGGGGTATTTGGCCCTTGGTGTGAGTTTAGGACCTGCGGGGGGGTTGCGGGTGCACTTAACCCCTTCACGGCCGTAGCAGTTAATAATGCTACGGTCATGAAGGGGTTAACCCCTCCCGCTATCCCCCCGCAAGCCCTAAACAACCATCGAGTGGGCTAATACCCCCTTCACCCACCCCCACTACCCACAATAAAAAAAATTCACACACAGCAGCCGCCCCAAAAAAATAAAAATAAATCTAAATAAATAAATAAATACATACATTTAAAATACATTTTTATTCATAGTGTAGATGTGGGCCTTACTGCCAGCAGGAGAGATGACTGTAGCCATTTTACATGTCCACTACACATACAAATGTAAGGAAGCTTGCAGGAATATTGTATGAACGTTGGCAACATTTTTAGACTGATTGTTATGGTCGTTCTAAAGCATGAAGGAATATGTGTGTAACAATTAAGTTTAATTGATAGATATTAGATAATAATATTTTGATATTAAGACATCTCACATGACCTAGGACATGTCTTTGAAGAATCAATGCAAAGATAGACCTACCTAGTAAATGCCCATACAGACAGTCATAGTGCTCCAGAATCCCTGTGACAAGAACTGTGTTTTCCTCTTCATTGGACAGAGGATTACGTGGCCGCTCCACACGTTTCTTCCGAATACGTGCAGGCCCACAGCTTGGCTGCTGCTGACTGGACTCTCCTTCTTCCAATGGAAGAGACTCTAAAAGCGGGCCACCAGCAACCACCCCACAACCAGACACCCCAGCAGCACCAGCAACAGAGCCACCAGCAGCACTCACACTCACAGCAACTACACTCGCACTCCCAGCAACACAATTTGCACTCGCAGCAACAGCAGTCCCCTGAATCCTACGTTCACTCCGACGCGTACTCACACGACTACCAGTACCACTCACACCAGCATTACTCTTCCCACGCCTTGCGGCCATACCTCTAGCACTCACAAAGAACAGAAAAGAAATTTAAAGACAATCGCACTGAACACTTACAAAGTGAAAACAAGACAAAGATGTAAAAAAAACAACACAGGACAAACCTCTCACAATACACCACAACTGTCTCAGTCAATATGAAATATGTAAATCGGCCAGCTCTGTGTGTCTCTCTCTCTCTCACTCACTCCCAACAACAAAGAGAATGAATAAAAATACACGCTGCCTTTAATTGGGCACTCAATCCAAAACATGCTTGCTTCGGCAGATTCAGGAAGAAGTTTCATTTGGGAACCTAACACCACCTCGCCATGCACGCCGATACACCTGTGTGTGATCGGCAAATCATCGACAGAGTGGGAGCAAATGTTTTCGGCTTGATTCGGAAGGGATTCGGCACTCATTGCATACGGAGAGGGAAAATCGCCAGAATCATGCCGATAAGGTACCCTTGGCGATTGCACTTTTTCGGCGCTTACTGCATAGAGCCCAATGTTTTTTTTAACTCTCAATTTCACAGTGCAGTGCAAATCAGATTTACATATCAAATTCGAGAAGGGATTATTGCAAGCGTTACCGTAAACAAAGCCTCAAAGGGTTGGGGGGGGGTGGATGGGTGAGTCATGCACAGTAATCATCAGTTAGCTCCCATCCCAAAGAGGATTACAGAGAGGTGACTAAAAGCCAACAATAGGAAAATTAGACACGCAGGCACAGATAGGTGATGCTCGCCTAGGGATGGACAATTAAAAACACAATGACAAGCTTTAGAAACGGAATGGCTCTGGAGAGGTGTGGATAAGAGGTTCAAATCCTTGAGAGAGCCTTGTGTGTGTGCGTGGGGGAGGGGGGTACAGCGTACAGCTGCATGAAGGATTAGCTGTATAGCAGTTCAAAGAATTGGCATATTTTCAAAAGGCAGGTCATAATAATAATTTGATCCCTACACCCCCAAATACATAAAAAGCACACAAATCAACCATGTGCAGTCAAACGCACAGTGTCGCAGTCAAAAGCTATAGCACAGATGGAATATCGTAATATCAAGATGGTTTATGCAGGCTTGTGGAGAAAATAAAAATAAAAATGAGGAGAAAAAAAATATTTTTTTTTTGGTCACTCACTCTTGAACTTCGCAAGTAAGCAGTGGTGAAGTTACAGACGCATGCAGAGTAATCATCAGCTGTGTACTGTAGCTCCCATCCCAAAGAGGATTACACGCAGGCACAGAGAGGTGATGCTCGGCTAGGGACGGACGATTAAAAACACAATGACAAGCTTTAGAAACGGAATGCTCTGGAGAGGTGTGGATAAGAGGTTCAAATCATTGAGCGAGCCTTGTGTGTGTGCGTGGGGTAGGGGGGCACAGGGTACAGCTGCATGAAGGATTAGCTGTACTGCAGTTCAAAGATATGGCATATTTTCAAAAAGCTGCTCATCTTAATAATTTGATCCCTACACCCCCAAATAAATAGAAAGCACACAAATCAACCATGTGCAGTCAAATGCACAGTTAATCTGGGCTCGCTGCCAACCTTCCTCTCCCAAGTAATGCCTCGTGGTAAGTTATATCCTGCACTAAGCAGAAACACAAACTACGATGTCGTACTTGTAGATTTCTCGGTTCACACTCACTTGCAAGAGTATTGTGAAATTATTATAAAGAAAGGTCACTCAGAGTTTGTATAAGATAAGGTTTGTCATTTATTGTATCACAACAATAAACAGAAATATCACAACAAGCTATTTGTAAGCTAACGGCTAGCAGTTACAGTATGCTAACAATCCATTCCTAACTATGCAGAGATTATTTAGCTAATATGCATGTCATACTCACAAACCAAAAGATATTATGATAGGTCAGCCAGTCTCAGTAAGCCTCATCTGTGTGGTTCCCCACTCTCACTTCGGTTCTAATCAATATGGAGGCACGCCAAGTTATATAGCGTCTTATTGTTTGCTGCGTACGTGATATGAGACATACTCTGTGGCTACTGACATATGATGTTTACCAGCATTTACAGTTTACTGACGTATGATGTGTTTCAGCATTTACAGTTTGACCACAGCGCAACCACGGCCTGTTTACGTGAGTTAGTTCCCCTTTTATGCATATGAACAAATATCCTGTCCATTTCATAGCAAAACAACCTATTATTTCTAAGACTAGAAAAGCTAAGAAATTGACAATATGCTCCAAGCTGTACTTAAGCTATATATGCCATAAGATACTTGTAATCCATAACACCCTCTCCTACACATAATTATCATATTTTTAGCAAATGCAGAAAAACTATCAAAGCACAAAATATTCATTATGTGTACTTTTGGAAGACAGTGTCACCGCTCTCTGATGTTGATGAGCTTGAACTCACAGGAGTTTGTGATTGAACGCCAAAACACCCACAACTGCGCATATGTGCACAAGTGATCCCACGATGGGAAGGTATCAATTTGTAAAAATCACCCAATTGCAAAGCAGGTTGATTTTGTCGTTCATACATACTTAACAGAGTAGTGTTCCACCGGGCCCCAAAACAATGTTGATGTTTATTACCTGAACATGCAAACAACGTGGTACAATTATATGACCCGTGGCTAACAATGCTGATATAACCTTCTTCAATTGTATAAAAAGACATTTGAAATATTTGACGGTGAATGTCTCTACACTTGAAGTTGGGTTGATCACCAAGAGACAGTATAGATTTTACTTGCCAAAAATTACATAACATTAGCAAGCTACGCGGAAGCAATGTCTATTAGGTGTTAAAACTGAAAACGGTCCTGAGGAAACAAGAGAGTCCTGATACATAAAGTCTCTCATCGTATCGTGAACTGCATGCACTTTGCGGGGTTTCCGATGTGGCAAAACAAGTTAATCTAAGTACATCCTCATGGAGGTTTGATAGGACCGTGGTAGACGCAAGATTTGTGAAGTATCTTTCTTTTGTCTGTGTCCTTGCAACAAAGCATACTGCAGCAGGTTAGATTTGACCTGTGTGCTTAAAACAGTATATTAGTATCTAGGTAAAAAACATAAGAGTATATGCTAAAAGTCAAAATGAGATTAAGCTGATTGCCTCTTCATCTTCGGAAGAAAAAAGAAAACACGAAGCAAAATAACAAGTATTATTATACCCAAAATAAAAAACAATAGTGGTTTCAAATAACCTAGGATTCCAAACGCATTTCCTAGTCCACTAAAAATACCTTTACCAGTAGTTTGTAGGCTGGTGCCTATTTTTGACAAAAAATTACCTGTCATTGGCCAAAAAGTTTTCAATGATTCACCTAGTGTAGTTAACCACTGGGGAAAATCACCCGGGTGTAAATCAACACGTACAGTAGTAATTCACTGTGAACTCTCTGTAGGAGTGTATGCACTATTTCATGTGTGTACCCTATAGTGATCTTCATTTTCTTCAAATGAGCCAAAAAGGCTGTCATGTGAGGAAGGATCAGTGTGATAGCTGGTATCTGGAATTGTACGGCAGATGTGAGTGTCTTGTGTAACAGAGGTGGAATAAATGTAGTACCATAACACTGTATACTCCTATTAACCGTGACAAGTGATGCCTGAAAAGGAGGAATATCGCAATCCTCTTCTGTAGACAATACTATGTACAGAGGTGACCAACTTTATTCTAATTCGGCTAGCTCCGCGAATTTCAGAATATCCCGGTGATGTGCGGTTTTGTATCGTTTTCGCCCGGAGTGTATTGCGTTATTTTCGCAGCTGTGATTTAAACATTTTATTCCCGCTGTCTGCAATACTGCAATGCAGTGTAAAAACGCATGGGAGCGTTTGCGAGCTGTTGTGTTTGAAGCTGAGAAGCCGTCCCCTGAAATTCATGAATTGTAATGCAGTATATATATACTGTATATATACTGTATAACAACAACCAATATAACCCCTAACATACACATACAGTACTGTATATGCACATCAATGATACTATAGGCCGTCCCCTGGCGAGATGTGTTTGCAGCAGAGAGAGATCCACTGCTCTCTCTGCGCAAACATCGGCACATTAAAAATTATTTAAAAAATATTTTTATTCATAGTGTAGATGTGCAGTGGGTCTCCGTAGCTGAACCGCGTTGGTTTCAGGTCCCCCTGCTTCCCGAGATACAGCCCCCATTATGAGGTGCCGGTATCCCTCTGCATTTAAAGGTCCCGATCACGTGACCGCGGCATGTAAACCAAGCAGAGGGATACCGGCACCCCTTAAAGGGGTCTGTATCTCGGGGAGCAGGGGGTCCCAGGACCTAAAATCACAGCGGTTCAGCTCCGGAGACCCTCTGCACATCTACACTATGAATAAAAATGTATTTTACATTTATTTATTTATATTCATGTATTTATTATTTTAGATTATTTATTTAGTGTGGGGCTGCTGTGTGTGATTATTTTTTATTGTGGGTAGCGGGGTTGGGTGAAGGGCGTATTAGCCACAACGGTGTTTGTTTTGGCCTTGCGGGGGGTAGCGGGAGGGGTTAACCCCTTCATGACCGTAGCGGTATTAACTGCTATGGTCGTGAAGGGGTTAAGTGCACCCGCAACCCCCCGCAAGTCCTAAACTCACACCCAGGGCCAAATACCCCCTTCACCCACCCTCGCTACCCACAATAAAGCTGGCACAGTGTGTTAACCCCTTAATTGCCTTAGCGGTTAGCCGCTAAGATAATGAAGTGGCCTTTAAATGCCTTTTTCCTGTCTCGGATGCATGCCGGGGGGCTCCGGTGCATGTATCAGCTCCGGAGACCCCAGCATCAATCACAGGCAGGAAAAAGGGCTGATTTTTTGTAAGTGTCGCCCCGGCCGATGCTTCTCCTCCACCAACTTGCCAACTTTAGTTGGCGGGCTGGATTCCAGATAAACTCTTCAATCTGGGGTGCCGATCAGCACCGAAAAGCTGATCGGGGCTACCTGAATTCAGCCGGGTTAAAAAGTGCCGATAAGTGGCTTATCGGCAGCCGTTTCCCGATAATTTCTTATCGAGAGGAAAAGTTGCCGATAATTCCCACTTATCGGCGCTTACTGAATCTGGAAGGCAAAAAATGGCTATAAAATGCCGAAAAAGCCTTATCGGGGCTTACTGCATGAGGCCCATAGACTGGGGCAGTGAGATTAGCGTTACAATAAAAGGAAACAGGTTTTTGGGGGGCTTAAAGACAATTATATGACCCAAATTATTAAGGAACCAACCAGGGGAGGGGCAATACTGGATTTGGTCATATCAAACAATGTAGAAGTAATAACAAATATTCAAGTCCTGGAACATTTGGGTAACAGTGATCATAACATGGTCTCATTTGAAATAAATGATCAAAAATTAGATTTTTTTGGGGTTCAACAAAGACCTTAAACTTTAGAAAGGCAGATTTTAATAAGATGAGGTCTAATCTAATACAATGGGATGATGTTTTTGCAGGGAAAAATGTAGAAGCATGTTATAAAAGCACACTTATCAGTGTATACCCTTGGGTAATAAGTATAAAAGAAATAAGTCAAAACCAATGTGGCTAAATAAACAGGTAGGGGAGGAAATGGACAAGAAGAGGAAGGCGTTTAGATTCTTTTGGTCAGAAGGGACGGAGACATCGTATCAGAATTCTAAGAAATGTAACAAACATTGCAAAAGGGCAATCAAATTAGCAAAAATGGATAATGAAAAAAGGATTGCAATAGAAAGTAAGGTCAACCCTAAAAAGTTCTTTAAGTACCTTAATAACAAAAAATGAGAAAACAAAATATAGGACCCTTTCAGTGTGACATGGGTAGGCAAATTATTGGAGATAAGGAAAAAGCTGAGGTATTAAATAAATTATTTGCCTCTGTGTTTACCAGGGAAGAATCAAGTTCAATAGTAGTGCCTCAGAAGGAAGCCACAACCTCCATATTAATGAACAATTGGCTAACTGAGGAAGAAGTTCATAAGCAACTTGAAAAAATTAAAGTAAATAAGGCACCTGGCACCCGGTGGCATACATCCAAGAGTTCTCAAGGAGTTAAGCTCAGTAATAGCCAAACCATTATATTTAATATTCAAGGACTCCATTTCCAGAGGCTCAGTACCACAAGATTGGCGTAAAGCAGATGTGATGCCTATATTTTAAAAGGGAGTTATATCACAACCGGGAAATTACAGGCCTGTAAGCCTGATTTCAATACTAGAGAAACTACTTGAGGTTTAATATGGGATAATATTCAGGAATACCTAATGGAAAACAAAATTATTAGTAATAGTCAGCATGGATTTATGAAGGATAGATCTTGCCAAACTAACCTTATTTGTTTCTTTGAGGAGGTAAGTAGGAATTTAGACCAGGGTAATGCAGTTGATGTGGTCTACTTAGATTTTTCAAAGGCTTTTGATACGGTTTCACACAAGAGGTTGGTGTACAAAATAAAGAAAATTGGACTCAGTAATAATATATGCACCTGGATTGAAAACTGGTTAAAGGACAGACAACAGAGGGTTTACATAAATGGAACTTTTTCAGGTTGGGCTAAAGATTTGAGTGGAGTACCTCAGGGATCGGTACTGGGACCCCTGCTTTTTAACTTGTTTATTAATGACCTTGAGGTTGGAATCGAGAGCAAAGTCTCCATCTTTGCTGATGATACTAAATTGTGTAAGGTAAAAGAATCAGAGCAGGATGTAATTTCTCTTCAGAAGGACTTGGAGAGACTGGAAACATGGGCAGCCTGCCCTTAGCAGGGCTTATACCAGTAGGAGGATGGACGTATAGCTCATTTCTTACCAGGGCTACACTCTCCCTCAGGTGGAATCCAATGCTCCCCACTTGGACCAAATTTTGGCAGAACCATCCTGCAGGTGAACAATCTGGAAAACAAACACAATTGATTAGTGCCCATACATCAGAATGTTCCACCCAGATGGCTATTTAAAGATACACGGTAACTCCCAACATGGAGAACCTAACTAGTAGTAATGGCGCGAGTCAGGCTTCCTAACTTCCCGCCCA
This sequence comes from Ascaphus truei, assembly GCA_036426205.1. Taxonomy (NCBI): domain Eukaryota; kingdom Metazoa; phylum Chordata; class Amphibia; order Anura; family Ascaphidae; genus Ascaphus; species Ascaphus truei. The sequence goes on from WSYH01001314.1 coordinate 119,566, forward strand.
TTGTGATCCGTAACTTTTATATAATAGGGATGTACTGACCCATACTCCGGCCGATACACCACGCTATGCATGTAGATACTCCTCCCAACACTCCATGCCCGTATAACATCACAGACCTTGTCCTCATTATGATAGACCGCCCTACCGAACTTAGTTCGAAGGTATTCCATAACAGCCTCCCAGAGCCAGGTATCTCTCTGCTCCTCCATCTCTAACATAATGGGCTCAGGTACATAGGGGAACTCATAGCCATTGGACTGCCTATACCTGGCCACTATGACACTGTCTGCTCTGCTGAGCTTGGTCAGCTTTCGGTCACATGCCCTGCTTAGCAGTACCCAAAATTCAGGCTCCTCTGGGGATACATTATCATACAGTACAGCGGGACCCTTTGGAATGATTAACTTTTGCTCAATGTCACTATACCGCTTATCCAGTTCGTCAGCAACCTCCTGGGGAGAAAAGGTGCCTACAGCCCACCAATGGTCAACTATGTTATTCTTGATGAGTAAGAACCGAGTACGGTCCATACCTTCATGATACCCTGTAAACAGCGGTGCCCACCACTTGTCTTGGTGCTCATACCCTGATACCACCCTCATATCAGTATCTGAGTCTACCTGGGAGGACACACCTGATGTCGCCGCCTCAGTAGAGTGCGAGCCTTTGCGTCTACCTTTTGTTTCATTGGTGTAAATCGTGGGGTTCATCTTATGCACTACCAAACTCACCGAACCCGCTTCTGCAGTAGTATGGGACTCTTGGGCCCTACCTCTATGTGCAGGAGAAAACGGAACAGGGTTAGGCACACGAATAACATTAGCATACGGTATCTCCCAATCAGACCCTTCATCACTGAGGTCCCAATCCCTCCAATCTGTAGAATATTTGGGGTTCTTGCTCAGCTTATCCCCTCTAGGACCCGGTGACCTGACACATGACGGGGCAGGGGCAGTGGCCGGGGCAATGGCACTAGGGGCAGTGACTGGGGCATCGGCAATGTCCGGTACAGTGTCTATCAGTCGGGCAATGCCGCGACCAGTGGGCATCTTTCGACTTGCCCTCTCCGGCGCGCTTCATGCTCCTCGGGTAACGCCTTGGGCCTTCAGTGCCACAAGCGCAGCTGCCATGGCCGCTCCTCTCTTGGAAAACAAAACTTCCGGGCCTCTGCGCCAGTCGGACCCGGAAGTGACATCATCGCTGGTGGCCGCGGAATCTCCATCCACTCCGTGGTCTCGCACCGGAAGTGCGTCGAACACAGGAAGGGGCGGTGGTGGACCATCCGACTCGCAGACGGGCAGGTAGACCGCAAGCCTTTCTCTCTCGCCCTCTGCAGGTTCCATTTTTGCCTACCGGGAGTAAGGGGGTGGAGGTGTCTCCTTACCGCTTCGCTGCCGGCTGGTGATCGTTGGTTCCTCAGGAGCCATCTCAGATCCCATCTCCGCTGCACTGGGAGTCACCACCGTCGGGGGACTTCTACGTGGCTCAGGCCGCACCAGCACTCGCCGTCGGGGGGTGTCCGGACTCGTCTGCTCCCTCTCTTTGGTAAGTGGACCGCCATCTTTGTTACAGCTGGGGTGGTTCGCCGGTAGGCGCATCGCCACCGATGATAGGCCATCTCCTTCCTCCGAAGATGCCTTTTCCGGTTCCTCCGCCTGGGAGTCACCTGGATCTCTTGCCGCACCGCCAGTGGGTAGTGGTACGAAACGGGCCCGCTCCGGTACCTCCACTGCGGTTGCGCTCCTCTCGAGTACATCTCTGCTTGGCTGGACCTCAGTTCCCACCTCAGCGGTGTTACAGGGAACCAGGACAGCCTTCTCCTCCATCTCCGCCACCTCCGTTAGGGTTCCCGGAGAGGCACTTCGTGGTGTCTTTAACATAGGCCATTGCTCGACAGGCCACAAGTAGAACGTGTCACATTGAGGGCATCGTGCTGTCGTGCTCGGGGGCGGTCCCGGTGTCCTGCAGTGTACGCACAGGCACCAGAGATACTCTCAGCCGTCAACCTCCACAACCAGGAAGCCTCCTGGAAACTGAAATGGGGTCATGTTCAAATCAGCCATCTTTTGTGCGGGGGTTGAACAGTTCAGTTCTGCAGCTCCTTTCTCTTCAATAGTCAGGCAGAAATGAAGTTCCTCGCTCTCACTTCCTGTCCCTCATTTCTCCGGAGAGGACAACTCTGATTGGCTCTGGTCGTGCCCCCTCCCTCTGGTGGAAACAAGAGGAGGGGTACTCTCTCGCTCTGCGTGACATGGCTTCTTCTGTCGGCCAGTCACTGCACAGGTGGGTGGGCTTTCGGCTTTCACGCCGCTCCGCTCTTTTGGCTGGGGATCTGGGTTTGGCGCCAAACCCCTGCACATCTCTCGCCACATTTCTCTTGCAGCCTGCTTGCACGCGGCACGTGCGCGATCTAGGTTTGGCGGGAGTCGCCATTTTGGATCGGCTGCTATCTGCTCGGCCGTGAATGATGCTGCTGTCACCATATTTAACTCCTCCTTGCCCCGCAGTGCCCATGTATCTGCGGCCACCATCTTTAGTGAGCCCTCTAATCCCACAATAGCGCTACTCTCAGTGTCTACTGTGTAACACGTTCCTAGACACTGACTGCTTTCTGACTGCTCTCTGACTGCTCTCTGCATGCTTTTACCCATGAATATGATGTGTGGCATACCCCAGGCTAGGCAAAACTCCTTCTTTGTGCACCGCACTCGCTGACGGTTCCTACAAGTACTCTGTGGTGTGTTTTCTAGGTGCTGGCTAGGGTACTGGGCATCTCCTAAGTACTGGGCATCTCCTACTGTTGGCCACTCATAGTGCGTGCCCTGGGCCATGGTCCCTGGACTAGTTAACAGGCTAACCCCCCCAGTTGCCTCACAGTATCTGCCTCAAGGGACTAGAACAGCAATAGCCAGGCACCCATTTTACAACACGCTCTTAGGGCACCCAGGGCGTACTGTGCGAGAGTCCACGCTCCCCTGACTACCCCTGATATGCATTTGCGCCCTACTTTCCGCAGTACTCGCATGGAAGGTGCACTTAACACTTCCAACTCTGCTTTACTGTAAACCTGTCCTGTTTCTACATCTCAGCAGCCCGCCTCAAACTGTAGCCCTCAGACCCCCCCGGTCGCAGATCGGACCCCCTAGGGTGTACTAAGGTCTGGCTACATATGTCTAGGTGGTGCATACCTGTGGACAACAGGAGGGCCTGAGTCTCCCGCAATGGTTTGGGGGAGGACAGGACCAGGTTTGTGGGGTTCTTGCCTTCATCTGATCTCAAAGGTGCAACGCCTCCATCTCTGTGAAGCCCCAGGGATATGGGGTGGAACCCTTACAGAGAATTCCCACTCAGGGATGAGAGATTCTAGTCTCAGTCAGTCTCTTTGTTAAAAGCAGCAGCAGCTCTCTTTATTGTCACAGCAGCATACAGCACACAGCAATCCCAGCAACACGCTGGTCTCAGGTACAGGGTTTTCTCTCCCAGCTCCAGACTGCACACCCTCAGGATGGTCTGGGGGTGCTCACTGTGTACCTGCCACCACCCCAAGCCACGGGCGCTCAGGGTGGGGCTAGCTCTTCCCTTACCCCCTAGCTAGGGTGAGAGGCATTGGTCCACCGTTGCTCTATCAGCTCTACTCAGGGCCTGCCTGATCTCCTCAAACTGTATCCCCCTAACAGGAACTCTCTCACTCAGAACTGACTCTCAGAACTCTCTGTCAGACTGACAGGAACAGCAACTAATAGACTATGCACTACCCTTTATGACTTTGGCAGGCCCCTCCCCTATGTCTCTTGCCTTAGACACAGAGTCAGGTGCCTTCCTCCACCACTCAGGGCAGGGCTTGAAGTGGGGGAAACCCATGATAACTACTGGCAGCCTGCCCTTAGCAGGGCTTATACCAGTAGGAGGATAGACGTATAGCCCTATTTCTTACCAGGGCTACACAGCCTACCCCCCAAAGTCTCAGTGGTACCTTAAAGCAGTAGGCTATTCAGGTCAGTGGAGTCCAGGTGTCTTGGTGTGCTTGAGGGTCCAGCATCTGGCAGGGTCCCGGGTCCTCTGTGTCCAGGAAAAGATGTCTGGTCCCCTTGTGACTTGCTGTCAACACACAGTCCTCCTGTGTATTGAAGACGCTCTCCTCATGTCAGCACCATTGCGTGCTGAGGAAAATCTCTCTCCTGTGTCTCACAAGAGGCTTTTTTACAGAGCTCTCATTAGTCCAAATGGAGACTGGCTAATTGTGTGGCTTCAATTAACCAGCTCCATGGTGGATTCAGTGCTCTGAGGCTGCTTTATCCAAAAAGGGATAAGTCCCTGTTACATGAAATCACTAGTAAAAGGGTTAATACATTTGTTGAAAAACTTGTTTTGATTTAAATCTACTTTCTTTCCAATGTTTCTGCTTCCCTTTTTTCCATCTCTATTTCACAAATGTAATACATTAGCAAGTAATATAACTACCCCCTTTGCTTTGCTATTGAATGAGGAGTAGTGGCTATCTTGTACCCAGATATTTTTTCGTTTTCTGTGTGCGGGGCTCAATCAAGTGTATTTCCTGCATGAAGATTTCTTCTACTTTTAAAAACTTTATTTAAAACCAGAGACAGAACATGAAACACAGACAGAGCTCAGTGCACATCCAGTGAAACGTATACACGGTACAGTCCCTAGATATATATGTATAGATATCTATTAAATAAAATGGTCTTTTAGTTTAACATTTTGGCCAAAGTGTTGTAAGCCCCTGAGCCACTACACGGCAGACCACATCTCAAAGGTCCCTAACACTAATATAAATTCTTAATAACCTGTGCATTACCAGGAAGAAGGTTTTATAATAAATCTGTCAAAATTAGTTGCATAGTTCTATGTCTGATTGAAGCTTTTATTAACCTGTACATTACCAGGAAAAGCACTCTGTATTAGATGTGTCACAATCATACTGCAAGCAAGCAAGTTCCCCTGAGTGTGGGAGATGCTATGGAGTGAGCTTTTAACCACTTAAATGTGGGAATGGGTGAGCTTCAACAAGATAGGAAGTGTCACCCTCCAATCAGCTAAGACCAGCTAAACAAGAATTGTAAAACATACAGGGCACCTGCAAGCTCATATTGAACCCCCAAAATAACCACAACATATATATTTTATGGCTAGAGGTGTTAAATGGTTACTGAAAGCAAGTGAAGAAAGAGTGTGATGTGTCAGTGTGAATAAAAATGAAGAGAGCCCACAGTATTATACAGTGCTTTACACAAGGTGTGTGTGGAGTGGGACTGGATATAAATGGTGTGGGGGGTGTGGGAATGTGAGAGTTAGTACGCACAACTTAAAGTGTGTGTGGATACTTAGTGGTCCCTATTGGTGGTATAGGGATGGAAAAACAAGGAGTATAGTATGTGTGAGCGACAGCTGTGTGTGATACCTATAGCACAGTATGTACAGACATGGCCTTTAGTGTCTTATGGGACGAGAGTTCACTACTGTCAGTATAGACTCATAAAATTTGATCTTTGTTTAGGCCACTGCTAAGTGTCCGAACAGTTGCATAAATTTGTATTCATGCAACCGATCTCTCTTTCGGGGTTTAAGATTACCTTTGAGTATGGCAACCCTCAATCGTTCATACTTATGGCCAGAGTCAGAGAAATATTTCGCCAACAGGACTGTCTCTTGTACCGCATGTGATGCTGTGGCGATGCAGGTTCATTCTCTTGTTAGCCCCTGCCCTGTCTCACCTATGTAGTACAGCCCCCTGAGGCATTTAGGCACATGATGGGTACACGACATTCTGGAAGAACAGGTGAACCTTCCTCTGATTTGTTATTCCCGATTCCTGTGTAGTATTGTATTGTGTCGCTGTGTAGAGCATTGTGCGTTTTGCCCATCTTGGGTCCTGCCGATGGTGTGTGTCCCACATTCATTGTACTGCTGAATACTTTACTCCTCACCATAATATTCTTGAGATTATGGGGGTGTCTGTATGATAATAAGGGTGCTTCAGGGAAGACATGTTGCAGTCTTGTATCTTCCTGGAGGAGGGGTTGTAGTTTTCTGGCGATCTTGCGTAGGGCTATAGGTGTGGGTTATATGTGACCACCAAGGTACCGTCAATGTCTCCTTCTGTTTGTATCAAGGAGATCACTTCTTGGTATTCTGGTGGCTTTGTGGAATTTGTTGTGGTCTACAATTCTGTGTTATATACCACGGTTTAATAAAGTACTGATCGCAAGGCTTTAAATCCGCTGGTCTCTGTTGCGGTGTTCGGAGCATATCCGGTGTATCGTATGGCTTGACTGTAGATGGTTGCATGTTGGGGTGTGTCGGGTGGAAGTTGTCCTCAAATAGTGGGCTCTGTCTGTAGGTTTGCGGTATACAGAGGTCTGTAGTTGGTTGTTCTTTAGTAATGGTGGTGTCTAGGAAATGTACTTCATCCAGGAATGGGTGTTTGAGGTTGATGGTGGGGGTGGAAAGTATTGAAGTTGTCATAGAAACTGTAGGAGGTCCTGTTCGCCAGAGGTCCAAATCAGGAGGATGTCATCGATGTAGCGAAGGTATGTAAGGGGTTCAAGTGACAGGTGGACAGAAAGTCACTTTCCAGTTTTGCGCAGAACAGATTGGCATACTGTGGCGCCATCCGAGTACCCATAGCGGTCCCGGTTGTCTGAAGGTATGTGTCCACTAAGTATCCACACACACTTTAAGTTGTGCTACTGACTCTCACATTCCCACACCCACCCACACCATTTATATCCAGTCCCACTCCACACACACCTTGTGTAAAGCACTGTATATACTGTGGGCTCTCCATTCATTTTATTCACACGTGATACACATCACACACTCTTTTCTTCACTTGCTTCAGTAACCATTTAACACCTCTAACCATAAAACACATCCACACCGGGGAAGGAACAGCACAGATAACATTCCAGAGACACACTGTTTAAGTTACCTGCTTCATTCATTGTAACATCGCTGGAAGAAGAGATCAGTGTATCTCAAAAGCTCGCACAAAATAAAAGCATTTCGTTAGCCACAGAACGGTATCATCTATTTATTTTTTATTTTTTGATTATTGAAGCTCGGCTAACACGGTACTGATACTCTACATATATATATATATATATATATATATATATATATATATATATATATATATATAGTATATATATATGATATATA
>WSYH01012942.1:0-17877 GCA_036426205.1 Ascaphus truei
CTTGTGAATATTGCCCATGTGCTCCAGTATGCAGACCCTCAATGGTCGTGAGGTACGTGCCACATACTGGAGACCACATGGGCATTGAAGGAGATACACAATGAAAGACATCTTACAATTAAGACAGGAAAAACTTCTCCTGTAGTGTGTGACGTAAACTGTAATTTCTCTAGGGAGCCGTGCTTGCATGCTTTACACATAACAGCGGAAAACTTACCGGTTTAGTGAGCCTTTCTTGCGAATTAACCTTACCATGTATTAAAGACTCTTGGCGCCAATTTTCCCTTTAAATTTTGAGCTTTTTTGAAAATGACTAGGGATGTTTCTGGATATTAATACCCAGAATCGGATCTTTTCTAACCAAATGCCAGTGTTTTTGATAATGTATGTAATTCTACTGACTCCCTATGTATTGACTTATAAAGGCCGTATTATAATCCTTCTTGTCTGGATCTATCTTATTTTTCTGGGATAGTGTGACATTCCTATCTAGCAATTGTGTTTTCACATCGCTTTTTTCCAAGTTTGCTCTATTGTAATCTCTCTCAATGAATCTTTCTGTCATGATGTTCGTCTGATCTTTAAAGACCTCGTCATTAGAGCAATTTCCTCCTAACCGTCTCATTTGTCCAAATGGGATATTGTTAATCCACCTTGGTGGCAACTTTTCTGCAGAATGAAGTTTACATCTACATTTAAAAAAAAAGTTTTTGGTATTTATTCTAATCATTGTCGAGCAGCGTATCACTTATATTTATATCACCAATTTATTTTCACTTATTTGTGCACTTAATATTATTAAAGATCAGACGAACATCATGAAAGAAAGATTCATTGAGAGAGATTACAATAGAGCAAACTTGGACAAAGCGATTGTGAAACACAATTGCTAGATAGGAATGTCACACTATCCAGAAAAATAAGATAGATCAGACAAGAAGGATTATAATACGCCTTATAAATCAATACTATAGGGAGTCAGGTAGAATACATACATTATCAAAGCACATTGGCATTTGGTTAGAAAAGATCCGATTCTGGGTATTAATATTCCAGAACATCCCTAGATCATTTTCAAAAAAGCTCAAAATTTAAAGGGAAAATTGGCGCCAAGAGTCTTTAATACTGATAAGGTTAATTCGCAGAAATGGCTCACTAAACCAGTAGGTTTTTTCCGCTGTTATGTGTAAAGCATGCAAGCACGGCTCCCTAGAGAAATTACAGTCCTACGACTGACTATAACCACCCTGTATCCATTGAGTAGTATAGGGTACATCATACCCATATAATAATAATATGGGCATGATAGCCTCTATAGCACTCAATGGGCACTCTAATGACAATACATTAATACATAATCCAAGACACACAATATAAACATAACTAAACTCCAATCAACCACACTTCCTAAATAAAACCAGTAGCCAGCTGATCCAATTAATACAAGATACATCAACATAATTATTAAACCATTAACCAATAAAACCATTAATTCCTAAAACAACTCCGAATTATTTTATAAGTAACCAATGAAACCAAATAATACTAAACCACTCAAAATTAAACTCGAAACACTAACCAATCACAAACGAATTAATTAACTACAACATTAATGAATTCATTTAAACATTAAAATACAAGAAATAAATTCAAACAATATCTGAAATACCATAAACGCCTTAGCTAACATACAGTCTACAATATTAACTAAAAACAACACCCAATCGCAAACATTTTAATTACCATTAAGGCGGACAAAACAAACAATGACATCCACAATAATAAACTGACATAAAAAACCAACAGCATAACCAACCTAGAAATGCCGCCTCCAAATTTGTCATAATCATTATTAATCAGTACCCTAGTGGTACAGTATTAATATATTATCAGTCCAAGGGCCTCCCCCAAAAGATCAAAAACACATCCAATGAAAACGCTATAAAAAAAGACATTTACCAAACATTCATATATTACTTACCATTAGAAGCGGTGCCCTCGACTCCCGTGGGAACAGGAAGCTCCGTACCTTGAAGGCCTCCAACAGCATCCGATGCCATCCCCATGAAGGATCCAGATCAGGTACCCAACTCTTCTTTAAAAAAATCTTCTTTTTCTTTCTTTAATTAACCTCTTCTATCTTCAGCATCTGTTCACCATTTCTTGATCTTTGTAGTTAATGTTTGTACTATGTGTAGCTATGCGTTTCATGGTTATTTCCAGATATTGTTTGAATTTAGTTCTTTGTAGTTTATATGTTTACATTAATTCTTAATGTTTGTAGAAAGTAATTGGGTTGATTGGTTTAACAGTTTCTATTAATTGTGCTTTGCTTTAGTAATTAATGGTTTGATTGTTACTGTTAATACTTCGGAAGTTGTTTAGGATTAATTGTTTGATTGGTTTAATTGTTTAATTATCATTGTTGAATGTTATTGCTTTGTATTCATTGAAATTAGCTGGCTACTGTTTACAGGCATACCCCGCATTACGTACGCAATGGGACAGGAGCCATGTATGTAAGTGACAATGTACTTAAAGTGAAGCACTACCTTTTCCACTTATCGATGCATGTACTGACTGCCCTATCACATCCGTCATAACTGATGTAAATAACGCATGTGGGTACACGGCTTCTATAGTCTCCCGCTTGCGCACAGCTTCGATACAGGTAGGACCGGTATTGCCTGTTCAGGACGTGCTGCCAGCCATGTGTGAGCTGGGCTTGTGCCTATTGAGAGTACTTACTCGCGAGTGTAACTTAAATTGAGTGGCCTTAAACCGTGGTATGCCCTGTATTTAGTGAAGTGTTTTTTTTGGATTTCCTTGCATAGGTGATACCGACACCCCCTAATAGGATGTACTCTGGCCTGTACTCGGGAACAGGGGGTTCCCCGAGATAAAACCAACGCGGTTCAGCTCCGGAGAACACCCCTCACATCTACACCTGAGAAAGAAATGTATATCTTTAAATAATAGTTTTCGCGGACATTTTCCGCTGGAGTGGTCGCTCCTCTCAGAGCCGCCTCTCCTGCAGCACAATGAATCGCCGTTTAGGCCTTTTCAGAGGCTCGTATGCTCTCGCTGGCAGTCAACTCACCTGTTTGGGAATTTGCTATCACGGTAATCGAGCTTTCTGAATACTGGTGATAGTCAACGCCACAAAAAGCGTCATTTTAAATGGACGGCGATAATTTTATCAACCCTCCTGCATGAGGCCTCAGGGCTATGCACGAAGCCTTGTAGTGGGTTTTCTGGGTGCTATGCACAAGCAGCTGATAAGTGCTTTTTACGTGAGATAAAACCTGCCCTTTAGACGTGTTACTGCTGCCTGCTGTGAGATTTCACCAAAGAGCAGTGATAACAGGCAGTATCGTGCTATAATGGCTACTTAAAAAAACACTTATTCATTGCTTTGTGATCTCACAGAAGGCAGTATCGCCTATAAATCATTTTCTCACTAAAATCCTTACTCACTGGCTTTGTGTACTCTCACAGCAGCATATCGCGCTTAAGGCATTTATTTCACTTAAGACTACTGCTTTTTGAACCTCACAGCAGTCAGTTACGCGCTATAAAGGGGGGGGCATTTAGTCACTTAAAAAGACTACTGCTTTGTGAATCTCACAGCAGCAGTACACGGTCTATAATGGCTTTTTAATCGTCACTTAAAGCACTTATCAACTGCTAGTGCATAACACTAACATCATGGGTCTGGACAGCAAAAGCAGTACTCTGTGTTGTTTCTTTGTCTCTGGTGTGACATACGTATCATGTGAGTGTACACTGTGTTTTATTTTTATCTTACACACGATTGTTGATAACCTGTAATTCTGGGCTGTTTTGCCTAGTTGTATAAACCGTACCTTAGACTTTAATATCAGGCCCGTTGATTATATTCTTTTAGTTTTGGAGCACTAAACTGACATTTAAACAGTCTAATATAATTACCAATGGATTAACATATTTGCACACATCTTTCATGAAGTATGCAAGTAATTTGGTACAATCAGAAGAGTTAAATGCAAAGTTAATCGGGGAAAGTGCACAATAAATTGAAGAATCAAGGCTAGGAACTTGATCTTTATTATCTTTAATTAATATGTATCATTTCCATTTGTATTGCTTGCCCTTTAATCTATTTATTTGGGATCATGAATGTTTCACCCACCTTTTATATTCATCTCCTTTCCTTGGATGTTTATCTCCATTCCCACGTTCCATTGAAGCAAACTAGTTTTTAACATATAAACTGTAATCAGGATGTTTGTAACAGAATAGGAATAATGTACGGAGACATACAGGGATAAACATAAAAGTCAAAATATACCTTATTTTTTGCATCATCTCCATCTGTGGAACATGGCTCACTTGTATTTGCGATTCAAATAATGTATTTACCTTGTGTATGTGACATCAATTCACAGATGTGATTTCACAAAATGTTACGGTGCAAACACACTTGGGTTGCTCTTGGAAATTAACAGTAGCATGTGATGCTTTCTTTAAAATGTTTGTGTTTGGCAACCAGGAAAGGACTGAGTGTAAGAGAAACGGGATAGCAGTGTGTATTCTCATGCACCTACACACATATACCCCACTGATGGATTCCTTGCACTTCTTTGACGAACTGCTCTCAGCTACATCCTCTCCGCTTTGATGTGTGCCCCTGATCTGATTAAGCCACTTAGATCAGAGCAATGCGTTGTACGCCCCGTCTATTGTATCAAAAATACGCGGCAAATTTCCCAACAAGATAAGGATAAATATTGTACACAATGTAATAAAAAACTTATCTTCTGAAACTATGGCACTCCTTTTCCTGATTATAAATAAGGAAGACCAGTCCTATTAACTTTATGGGCATCTTGGACTTATGGATGGGTCCGAACACGGGCAAAAGTGAGGGTTCCCTTGGTCCATTTTATGTTTTATAGATAATGAAATGGCTAACCCGCGCATAATGGGTTTCTCTATATATGGAAGACTTCTTTGTGTAGTCAAGTTAAAAAGACCAATGTTTATGCATTAAGAATGACTTAATCATTATTGCAAGTACATTATATAAATTGTGGCCCCCATACTGACTGTATGGTACAGAGAGAGCAATTCCTTGTGATAACCTTTTTAATGACCAGCATAGAGTTCTTCATACAGTCGTTGAATTTGTAGTATACAGAGCTTTTCACAGAATAGCCCGTAGTAAGTTTTAGGCCGGGGCATCGACTGGTCGTACTGGCCTCCACGTTTATAAGGTGTTTTTAGGGGTTGTATCATGTCAAGAGGAAGAGCTTGGGGGGGGGGGGGGCTGTTGTTGCTGTTGTGTTGCTTGTATTGAGTATTGTTTTATCCCTCTGGTGTTGGTGATCTCCTCCTTGGAGGGTGACGCTTTAAAGTTGCTATGTCGGTTTGGCCGACAGCAATCAGGGTCACAAACCACAGCAACACTTAGGGTTCTCGGCAGGTAACTGGCCAGTCTGTGTACAGGATGTATGGAACCCTTGGGAGTAACATGGAATGACAGTAATGCTAAGATTGCCAGTGGCCTGGACTAACGGAGACCCTATCAGCTATTCTGTTTTACTGCTCTTGATGCACGGACATGTTGTAATTGCATTTTTATTCTTTGTGCCTAGCAAAGAAAATCTATGAGGTATGCACTTCTCTGTCTCTGTTTTATCTTTAACGGTACCATGGAAACCCACAATATGCAGAAGACCGAAATATATAAAAACTGACAGATTTATTGTTACCCACTAAAGGAAACAAACGGGGAAAACAAAATGGAGTCTGCAAAGAGTGTGGCAGAGCTACATGCAAAGTTTATGGAACTAAGGGAACACAACAAGGACAGGGGGCAAAATAGTTATACGGGAAATAGAACAAACTAAGTCAGCTGCAAGTTTGCAGCACTACATGCAAAAAGCAACAGTAGCAGGGGAAAAAATAATAAACGGGCGCAAATAATGCTAAGGGAAATAACAGGACAAACCAGTTATCTGCAAAGAATTGCAGTGCTACATGCAAAGAGCAACAGAGCAGGGGACAAGTATAAACGGGGCAAAAGTGAAAGGGGAATACAAGACAACAAACAAGAAGGTACACAGAAATCTGCAGACTATAGCTTGAATAAAAAGGAACAGGAAAAAGATGTAGCGCTAGGCAACAAACAATAGCCCGACTCCTGATCTGTAAAAGGAACTAACAGGCGGCATAGGTTTTATACCCAAAACTAAGATGGCAGCTGGCCCTCATTGACTGTTCTAGTTCTTATCAAGTTCTGGGCCTGAACCTGAAGAAAACAAACCCGACAGGCAGCCATCGGCTTTTACTGTCCCCAGAGCCACTGCGTTTCGCATTCTTCACGCGGCTCAAGGGAAGCGAACATGGTTTACATACGTATGTCAGTTGCAAGTGCCACTTCCCTCCAAATGTAAGCAATGAACTTCACCATTCCTGGCTTTACAATGGAAGGAGAGTTTACAAATCTGAACTGACTGAGTCTTCCATTCAAATATGAGGGATACACAAGACAACTTGAGCCAATTCAAGTGTGCAAATCTTTCATTGCAGTGTAAATGTAATGCGCGTGTACTGGGGAATCATTTATAGAGAAAACTCTCAGCTTTGCGTTCTGTTTTGCAGCGTTGCTTGGTGTCAGGTCAGGGATCATTACTTAAATCCTATTTTTTTTCTTCTCCATGTCTTCCCCTCCCCTTCTATTTAATGTCATGTTACAGTATCTCTCTCACTTATCTCAAGCCGTTTAAATCTGATAACCCAAGCTTAAAAGTAGTGTCCATCCTTACCTCTCCTCTTCTCTAGAAATGACCATGCATTAAAAACAGGCAGTGCAATACGTCACCGGTCATGTAATTTATTGTTGGGTGGCCAGATTTTCAAAAGTAGAAACCGGGACACATAAAAAATTGATTCACAGAACACATTTTAATCACTTAAAAAGAAATATTTAATGGTATTTGTTTGGTAGCGTCCCCATTTATGCTGTATTATTGATGTATTTCTGTTTCCTAACAGAACACAAACTCGAGTGTAACCAAATGACGGGTTGGTAATATATTAATAATCATTTAATTAGAGTTTTACCAATATTGAAATGTTTGCTCTTTGATATGATCGATCACATAAAAACACGCCATGTCCTATTTCTCAGTTTTAAGAGTTTTAAGTGAGTCCAAACATGGAAAAGCTAAAAACTCTCGGACATTTGAAACGATTTTTGAGAAAATTGTCGGACACCCGCGAAGTTTGAATGAAAATATGGGACTGTCCCGGCTACACTAGGACGTACTGTATGGTCACTCTATCTATTGTGTTAATACTCATCCAGTGCTGTAGTCTTAATTATTTATTGAATGCGTCACAGTCAGAATAATTTAATGCACTAGCTTTAATGAAAGTCTTTTTTTTCTCTCGAGCAAAATGACTGGTCAGCTTTACATCATTCCCATGATAATTCAGATATACTTTTGCAATGTTGGAATTATTTTAGCCTTTGCTATTTTTCTTTTTTTTTCCTTTACCACCACAATCTATCGCACATTATCCTAGTGAAAGAAGAAAAAAAGAGTCCCCAGCGCGTAGACTCAGTTCATCATCCCAGACACTATCATGTGGGAGAAAACAACACAATAATATCGGTATGTATAAAAATGGTAAAAAAAAGTATATATACTATAAAAGAAAACCAAAAACACACTTACATGTTACTAAATCCACACTGTAAAGTTGTAAGCTTTCCTCACAGCCAGTAGATGACTTAAAAGGTAGAGAAAGAAGGCCATAGCATAAAACATTTTCAGAACCTTTTAAATCACCCTCCTGACGTTTGCAGAAAGCTACATCCCTTTTTCTAGTGTGATTTAGTCACATGTGTGTGTTTTTTAGTATTCTTTTATAGTATATATCTTTTTTTTTTTTACCATTTTTATAACTATAATTTATTTTTTGTGTCTGTTTCCTCCCACATTATGTGTCTGGGATGATGAACTGAGTCTACGTGCGTTTTTGGAGGGACTGAAATGACTTCTTGGACTCTAGCAGCGGACTATAAATTTGTATTTATTTATTTGTTTTTATTGTTGGAGATAATCTTGTACCGTGGTTTTTGTTGTTGGTGCTACTTTTCCTATTCTTGTGCACATTATCCCAGAGCAAGCATTTTCTTTTAGAGGCCCTATCAAAATCACGGACTGTGTCTAATTACACAGATCCGATAACCCGAGCTTATAGGTGGTTTGGTAAAAAGAACATAACGCAGTTTGCCGCTGAATATCTCAAGGTGACAGCTGTTTTATAAAGAGGATTTGTAAGGAATGGTATGTAACAAACCCAAGTAAGCTGGCACAGTTAGAGTTCTAATAAAGTGTGCGGATTTCCATCAGAAGCTGTTAGTTAAATTGATAGAAAATGTTTATTGCCTGGAAACGAAGTGTTGAATAGTTTTGGTGTAATGCAGAAAGCACTATTATCATTTCTGATTCTTTTGATTTTGGCTTTATTTTTGTTAAATAAATCATACACTGTGTAATATGTCATGTGTTGTTGTTCATCTGAGTTTGTATTTACTAATTTTATGACCTGCTAAGGAACAGATGATTGTTATTTGTCCTGATATGTAAAACATAGAACTCAAGAGGGTGTACTTTCTTTTTCACACCACTGTATAGGCACAGGTGAAAGCCGGCACTCCACTGGTAAGTCGATAAAGTTAGGTGCTTGTCCCATAAAGTAATAATAAGATATACGATAACGTGTTTGACGCGAAAGCAGAGGGCAGCACTCGGATAAGTCCGTAAATGTATTTGTATTTTGGTTATTGTGTCATTTTCTAATACAAATACTTATTTACCTACTTACCTGAGTGCTGCCCTCTGATTTCGCGTCAGAACGTATGGTATATCATATATATATAATACAAAAAATAATAGATGATACCGTTCTGTGGCTAACGAAATGCTTTTATTTGTCGAGCTTTCAGATACACTGATCTCTTCTTCCGGCGATGTTACAATGCATTGTAACATCGCCGGAAGAAGAGATCGTGTATCTCGAAAGCTCGCACAATAAAAGCATTTCGTTAGCCACAGAACGTATCATCTATTTATTTATTTATTTTTTGATTATTGAAGCTCGGCTAACACGGTACTGATACCTCTACAGTATATATGATATATATATTCCAAAAAACAGCCGGCACTCCACTTGAAAGTAAACAAGTTTGGTGCTTATCCCATAACACAATAATAGACCATACGAACCGGTTGAAGCACGACATCAAGGGACAAGCACTCAGCTAAGTTTGATCACAATTTCTTTGTATTGAAAAGACACAAAAACCGACGTTTGGTCCCCCAGTGGGACCTTTTTGCACCACCTTGAGAAAGGTCCCCACTGTGGGCCGAAACATCTTTTTTTGTGTCTTTTTCAATACAAAGAACTTGTGATCAACTTACCTGAGTGCTGTCCTTTGATGTCGTGCTTCAACCGTATCGTATGGTCTATATATATATATATATATATATCTATATCTATATATATATATATATATATATATAATATATATATATATAGGTAAAAATATAGGTTAAAAAAGCACAGCACTCCAATGTAGATATCCAGAAAGGCCTGGTGCTAGTCCCATAAAAATGTAAGAGTATGTTACCATCCAGCAGGGCAGCAGAACAGCAAAGAGAGAGGCAGCACTCACAGTTAAGTCACGCAAAATAATGTATTGAAACAGACACAAAAATCTGACGGTTCGATGTCCCCAGAGGGATCTTCTTCCTGGGGGTGTCCATATATATCTATATATATATATATATATTATATTATATATTATTATATATTATATATATATATATAATATATTATAGTATCTATGAGCAGGGGGTCTCGGCAGCTGAACCGCATTACTTCCAAACCCCTTGGTTGCTGAATACTTATAGTAAGGATACCACCAGTTACTTTCTGTTTTTTTAAAACGCAGTAAACGTGGGCCAATTTGGAACGGCTTCCTATTGACCCACGTAATGTGGGAGATTACACGCCATTTTCTTTCCCCTGGAGGGATGCTAGCTACCAGCAGCATCTTTCCCCAGCAGCTGAAATTAACGTGATTCAGCTCCAAAGATCCCCCCTGATATATCACCTATGTTAAAAAATATATGCTACACGCAGAATGTCTCTTTTAAGGGGAATCTAAAGAGGGAATGGTACTCTGTAAGTTGGCAGGGGGAGTTATGTACACAACAAAAAACGTGTTTCATTAGTTATAGCATAACAATCAATCTGATTGTCACAAAGGTATGCTTGATATAATAAACACTGCACTGGTTAAAGAAGCAATCCATGCAATATCTTACATGTGGGTGTTTTTTAAAATAAATCCGTTCCGTATTATTAGATTACATTTACTACCTGTTTTTTTTATGCAACTCCTAATGCCAATTTTAGTGAGTTTTTAATATACTGGCATCCGTTGATTTTCATAGCGTTTTAGCTCACTTCCTCAGCAGTGCAAGATCTTTGTAACACTTTCCTGTTTGTGATCATTTGTTGGCAACATTCCCAGCATTTGAGCTGCAAACGTAACAATAGATAATGTTACCTTAGTAATATAAGATACATTGTACTGCTAAGATTTCACTGACTGAAGGATTGATTGAAACTGAAGGCAGCCATTTAGTGAACCCTAGAAGGAGGATCTTTGCTGATCGATCACGGGAGAACGAATCGATCTGCAGCTTTTGTAATTAGTTTTCAATAAAGTTAATCAAGGCTGAATATATTAAAATAAAAAGATATATATATTTTTTAAAGTGCCATTTGGATTGCCTCTTTAAAAAGCAATCCAAGTGGTGGATTTCATCTCAGGAGATCCTGCTTCAATTCTTTGTTCCATATTTCTGTCTTTTTATCATGTGCCAATGGGCAAAGGTTGTTAATTACCCATTCATTGGTTTTGTTTCAATGCGATCTTGTTTTAAGATTTTTGCTAAGTTTTTTCATTTTTTTTAATAAACTTGCTATTAAATAAAATGACTTTAATCAAATAATTTAAGTTGGAATCTTGCCGTTTTGTTTAATTAATGTCTAAGTACCTCCTTAAAAAAGAACGGGTACAAATCGACAGTATTAACTTTAAACATCTCCTTTGCATATATTATACGAGGCAGCGGCCATTTATTTTAACAAAAAACGCGGTGCATACCTCGGAATAGCCTGTCATGGCGCGGGATTACTTCCAACCGTACCGCCTTAAGAGGCGAGTGCAGGCGAGTGCAGAAAATGGCATTTTAGTGTTCTGGGCTTATAAACACCTGAAATTGACACACGAAGCACAATAGCAGTACAAGCATACCCCGGTTTAAGGACACTCACTTTAAGTACACTCGCGAGTAAGGACATATCGCCCAATTGCAAATGGCAGCTCACGCATGCGCCGTCAGCACGTACTGAACAGCAATACCGGCTCCCTACCTGTACCGAAGCTGTGCGCAAACGGGGAGCGCATAGAGCCTGTTACAAATGCATTATTTACATCAGTTATGCACGTATATGACGATTGCAGTACAGTACGTGCCTCGATTAGTGATAAAAGGTAGTGCTTCACTTTAATAATTTTCGCTTTACATACATGCTCCGGTCCCTTGCGTACGTTAATGCGGGGTATGCCTGTACTGTACATATTACAATTCATTAATTTCATTGCATTTAATTGCACACAATCCATGAAATTCAAACAAAGCAACCGCAATTGCCTGGGGCGATTGGCAGCGTTCATGCCGTGTGGATAACGCAGCGCACACGAAACGGCGCCGTGGATTTCTTAAAATAATGGCGCTGCATCTGTATGTACATTTCAATGAAGTATCTAATGTGTGCATTGTTTACTCCCTACTTTGTGCTCCTCATGATACTCTACACTTTTGTGTGGGGCAGTGTAGGAATTGCCAATTGCCAACACTTATTTGTACGCGTTTAGTTTGAATTTCCCTTGTTCTGCCCACTATCCCTAGCAAAAAGTGTGGCTTCGCTATATTTGCTTATTTAGATGTAAAAAACAGGTAACCCATCACTGGAAACCGTAGCCGTGCCACCTGCTTCGTTTGTTCTTCCGTGAGATTGCACCTTTAAGTCTTTCAATGCTGAGAGGGCCTTGAGAGCACTGCCGGGTTAGTGATTTCTATCTGTACAAGTGTAGGCATGAAATGTTTTGACCATTGTTTCCCTCTTTTTGGACGGCATTGAAGATATTGTAGCAATCATGATCCCCGAGCCTAAAGGAAAAGAGATAGCCAGCCTGCTGAAAAGAACATTACTGTGATGATATACATAAATCGGACGCGCAACTTGCAAAAATATGTCAGTCGAACTTCGGTGTGGTTTGTCTCCATCTCCTTCATTGTGCTGATGATAATTTCACTTGCGTGCTAGTGTTCTACTATATCCACGAGATTTAGATACGCGAACGCTCGAGACAGGAACCAGGTGGGTGGCATGTTCACATCTCTTCGTTTGCTGTGACGTTTTCTGCTTCTCAAGTCATTGTCCCCCCTCTTCAGAGGCTTCAGCTAGCAGCGGGTAGCTGATTTAGCTGTTGGAGTTGAAGGACGCCACAAAGGGGTGGTAGTCTGTCTCACACGTAATACAATTATGGGACTCTGAATACTGTGTAATTCCAGGCAATTAAAGTCCTCACACAGCCCTTTCACTACAGATAATTGTAGTGTCGAGAAACCACAAAGGGGAAATCTCAAAGCAGTTTTGGTCAATATTGATTTTGTGTCACACTTACTGTATATTCATCATTTGAATGAGCCCAGTTGTGATTTCAGTGTCGTTGTATGGAGGGGGGCTGAAGAGAATGGGATGAGTCTATGGGAGCCTGCATCTGTGATTATTGGGGTGCTTCAAAATTTTTTGGACTCAGTTGTCAAACACAAATGTAAGGGCCAGTTATTCATACCTGTACTTATGGTAGAAGGGTTGGATCAGTTAATCATACCTGTACTTTGGTATAAGGCTGGGACCGGTTATATCATACCTGTACTTATGGTAGAAGGCTGGGATCAGTTAATCATACCTGTACTTATGGTAGAAGGCTGGAATCGGTTAATCTATCCCTGTACTTACGGTAGAAGTCTAGGATCGGTTATCATACCTGTACTTATGGTAGAAGGCTGGGATCAGTTAATCATACCTGTACTTACGGTATAAGGCTGGGACCAGTTATTCATACCTGTACTTACAGTATAAGGCTGGGATCGGTTAATCATACCTGTACTTATGGTAGAAGGCTGGGATCATTAATCATACCTGTACTTACGGTATAAGGCTGGGTCGGTTATCATACCTGTACTTACGGTAGAAGGCTGGGATCAGTTAATCATACCTGTACTTATGGTAGAAGGCTGGGATCAGTTAATCATACCTGTACTTACGGTAGAAGTCTGGGATCAGTTAATCATACCTGTACTTATGGTAGAAGGCTGGGATCAGTTAATCATACCTGTACTTACGGTATAAGGCTGGGATCGGTTAATCATACCTGTATCTTATGGTAGAAGGCTGGGATCAGTTAATCATACCTGTACTTACGGTATAAAGCTGGGACCAGTAATTCACCTGTACTTACGGTATAAAGGCTGGGATCGGTTAATCATACCTGTACTTACGGTAGAAGGCTGGGATCAGTTTAATCATACCTGTACTTACGGTTAAGGCTGGGATCAGTTAATCATACCTGTACTTACGGTAGAAGTCTGGGATCAGTTAATCATACCTGTACTTACGGTTAAATGCTGGGATCAGTTAATCATACCTGTACTTACGGTAGAAGTCTGGGATCGGTTAATCATACCTGTACTTATGGTAGAAGGCTGGGACCAGTTAATCATACCTGTACTTACGGTATAAGGCTGGGATCAGTTAATCATACCTGTACTTACTGTAGAAGTCTGGGATCGGTTAATCATACCTGTACTTATGGTAGAAGGCTGGGACCAGTTATTCATACCTGTACTTACGGTATAAGGCTGGGATCAGTTATTCATACCTGTACTTACGGTATAAGGCTGGGACCAGTTTTCATACCTGTACTTGTATAAGGCGGGGATCGGTTAATCATACCTGTACTTATGGTAGAAGGCTGGGATCGGTTATTCATAACCTGTACTTATGGTAGAAGGCTGGGATCGGTTAATCATACCTGTACTTACGGTAGAAAGGCTGGGACCAGTTAATCATACCTGTACTTAGGTAGAAGGCTGGGACCAGTTAATCATACCTGTACTTATGGTATAAGGCTGGGATCGGTTAATCATATCTGTACTTATGGTAGAAGGCTGGAATCGGTTAATCATACCTGTACTTACGGTATAAAGGAAAAGAAGCTGAGGCCTCTCTTGTGTAGTGAAAAATGAATATATAGTAAATATATTAAAGCAGCATTTCAAGCATATCCTACATGTGTGTTTTTTTAAATAAATCATTTTCTGTACATGAGAAATACTTGTGGCATTTAAAAAAAATATATATTTCTAATGTAGGAAGCATTTCCAAAGTGACAGCCCCCTTCCCCTCTGATCGGCTCTGGCTCTGACCCCCCCCTCTCTCTAGCAGTGCACCCAATTGAATCTCGTAACTGCCTAGTCAATCATATTCCAGGACTACATTGCCCAGAATGCAGTGCAAGAACTGAATTAAATAACCCAGAGCAAGCGATCGATTACAGGAGAACTGATCGATCTGCAGTTTAGCTTATCACTTGTCAGTGTGCAGATTGTATTGAGTCACATAATAATGATTTTTTTTTTTTTTTTAACAGCAGCTTTAAGTGCACAATATAAGTGAAAATAAATTAGTGATATAAATATGTGATACACTGCTCGACCAATGAGGATCCTCCTTCATCCTTAAAGAATGTTGATTGTAATATGGGGAGCGCAGAACATGAAAAAGATAGAATATGCATATGAGGCAATATCGTAATATCAAATAGTCTTGAAAAAGCTGATTAGTTTACAAGTGATCAATGCCACTACTCTCATGTCCCAGAGTGAATGTAGACCTATTAATGTATCTTGGAAAAATATTCTTCTTCTCTCTCAATCACTGGTAATTGTTGAACTCGCATTTGTATAACGGGGAAATCTACCGTGATGGAACCAAAACCGGAACCCTTCTTAGGATGTAGTATCTCCCCCTCGTATTAAATTGCCATACACAGAGAAAATGTATGTAAAAACGATGTATTGACATAAATATAGTACAGCACTTACATATAATATAGTACTTACATGTTAAATAGCATCGGCGGCCTGAATTGGGTACAGTAACAGCCTGGACAGCACGTCGCCTGGTATCCTTCGCTCGTGTGTTCCTTCACTTCCCGTTCTCCTCGAGATGCTGATAGGTCCTGGCACTTCCTCGGCGTCCTACGGCGGCTGTGAGCTCCAAAAGTTCACAGAATTTCTTCTACGCGGTCACAATGATATTGCTTCGTCCGGTGATACTAAGATGTTTGACCAGATGGTTTATATACCCTGTCCAATCACATCTGACCAGACTCTGATGATCAGTAGGCATTGACTTTAATTGAACAGGTGAATATAGGTAAGACTGTGTGTCCCACAATTTAACACACAGTCAATGCCAGTAACACATGCATGTATAAAAACAACTAATGTTAAAATATAAAATTAATAAAAAATACTGTTTCTGATGACGGTATACATATATTTGATTAAACAAATAATCAATGAAATCTGTATATATAAAATCAATGGATACTCTCTCTGGTTGGCTCTCTGCCAATCTGTGGAATAACAATAACAAGAACCGCCGGTTTAATATAGGGTGGATGATAAAACTATCATTTGAAAGACCAATAGAGGAAAATATTGGAAATGGCACTATATCAATTATAAATGTGTTACATTTATCAGATATTCTGATGAGTCCATATAAGAAACACTATAACCAATATTAGTCTATATGTAGAATATTGGACATCCTATATAAGGTCAAAATAGCCAGCCAGAGGAAGTAAACTTATGAAAACCATAACACAGCCATATCACATAAATATATCTAGATAAACTATACTAAATGCCAATATGCGTTCTTTATAATAACCTCAATCAGCAAAAGGTTACATTTTTATCCAGCATGAATAAACACATACAAGCTTGAGTGATTATGAGAAGATGATCTGGCTGTGGCATAAACATAGATACTTAACACATTGTATAAAAATACTAAAAAGGATATTAAAATGACACTGTAAGAATCATATGACAAAGGAAGAACGGTTATCTGAAAATGAAAATATAAAGTCAATGTGACATTCAGAACACAAATGAAGGAGAATTCCAAAGAAGGTGAATGTAAATGATAGAAGACGCCCAAAGTGGAATATTAAAACGGAAATAATAACAATATTTCTAAGACAAAATGACCAATATCAATTTCCACATTAAGGCCATCGGGATCAGGGTTTTCACGGTGGTAGATCCAAAACGTCTCTCTTGTGCATAGCTTTACCAGCCTATCACCCCCTCACCCACCGGATTGTACAAATTCCAAATCTCTATAAGACTCCAATAGGATTACCCCCAGGGGCAGTGCAAAATGTTTAGAAACATTATGGGTTAATAACCTCTTGTGAATATTGCCCATGTGCTCCAGTATGCAGACCCTCAATGGTCGTGAGGTACGTGCCACATACTGGAGACCACATGGGCATTGAAGGAGATACAACATGAAAGACATCTTACAATTAAGACAGAAAAACTTCTCTCTTAGTGTGTGACGTAAACTGTAATTTCTCTAGGGAGCCGTGCTTGCATGCTTTACACATAACAGCGGAAAAAACTTACCGGTTTAGTGAGCCATTTCTGCTGCGAATTAACCTTACCATGTATTAAAGACTCTTGGCGCCAATTTTCCCTTTAAATTTTGAGCTTTTTTGAAAATGCACTAGGGATGTTTCTGGATATTAATACCCAGAATCGGATCTTTTCTAACCAAATGCCAGTGTTTTTGATAATGTATGTAATTCTACTGACTCCCTATTGTATTGACTTATAAAGGCCGTATTATAATCCTTCTTGTCTGGATCTATCTTATTTTTCTGGGATAGTGTGACATTCCTATCTAGCAATTGTGTTTTCACATCGCTTTTTCCAAGTTTGCTCTATTGTAATCTCTCTCAATGAATCTTTCTGTCATGATGTTCGTCTGATCTTTAAAGACCTCGTCATTAGAGCAATTTCCTCCTAACCGTCTCATTTGTCCAAATGGGATATTGTTAATCCACCTTGGTGGCAACTTTTCTGCAGAATGAAGTTTACATCTACATTTAAAAAAAAAGTTTTTGGTATTTATTCTAATCATTGTCGAGCAGCGTATCACTTATATTTATATCACCAATTTATTTTCACTTATTTGTGCACTTAATATTATTAAAGATCAGACGAACATCATGAAAGAAAGATTCATTGAGAGAGATTACAATAGAGCAAACTTGGACAAAGCGATTGTGAAACACAATTGCTAGATAGGAATGTCACACTATCCAGAAAAATAAGATAGATCAGACAAGAAGGATTATAATACGCCTTTATAAATCATACTATAG
Source organism: Ascaphus truei (assembly GCA_036426205.1). Lineage (NCBI taxonomy): Eukaryota > Metazoa > Chordata > Amphibia > Anura > Ascaphidae > Ascaphus > Ascaphus truei. Next base: position 17,666 of record WSYH01012942.1, read on the forward strand.
GGAGTCAGGTAGAATACATACATTATCAAAACATTGGCATTTGGTTAGAAAAGATCCGATTCTGGGTATTATATTCCAGAACATCCCTAGATCATTTTCAAAAAAGCTCAAATTTAAAGGGAAAATTGGCGCCAAGAGTCTTAATACTGATAGTTAATTCGCAGAAATGGCTCACTAAACCAGTAGGTTTTTTTTCCCTGTTATTGTAAAGC
>WSYH01012943.1:4084-17877 GCA_036426205.1 Ascaphus truei
TTTTATTGTGGGTAGCGGGGGTGGCCGAAGTGGGTATTAGCCCCAACGGTGGTTTATTGAGGGCTTGCGGGTGGGTAGCGGGAGAGCTTAACCCCTTCATGACCGTAGCGGTATTAACCGCTAAGGTCATGAAGGGGTTAAGTGCACCCGCAACCCCCCCGCAAGCCCTAAATCACCACCAAGGGCCAAATATCCCCTTCACCCACCCCCGCTACCCACAATAAACCTGGCACGGCTGGTTAACCCCTTCATTGCCTTAGCGGTTAGCCGCTAAGGTAATGAAGTGGCCTTTAAATGCATTTTTCCTGCCTCGGATGCATGCCGGGGGGCTCCGGGTTCTGGTATTATTGGTATCAGCTCAGGAGACCCCCGGCATCAATCCCAGCCAGGAAAAAGGCCAGAATTTTTTCTAAGTGCCGATCCGCCGCTCATCAGCAGCCTCTCACCATCAACTAGCCATCTTTTTGGGGTGAGACGGATTGGCGTGAAAATCTCAATTCTAGAGTGGCGAATAGCGGCGCAAACCTACTCGCCACTACTAGAATTGAGCGGGTTTCAAAACATGGCTAGTTGCGGCGCAAAGTGCCTTTTCGCCGCGCCGATGGCGGGGGAAAAAAAACCGCCAACAAACTTGGCGTTTTTTTTTTCCTTTTTGCCAAGTTTTCGGCCCTTACTGAATCGGGGTATGCATTTTTGGCGCAAAGCGGGCGAAAAGTGACTTTGCGCCGCTTACTGCATGAGGCCCTACCTGTAATATTTATAGAGCATGCCTAGCCCAATTGGACGGCTACAGCCGGTGACCGGGGTCGCGGCCTCCCGAACCTGGTTGGCTGCAAGAGCTGCCAGGGGCGTGGCGAGGGAGGGGCCGGAGGGGTTAAACCTGCGGCCAGGACCAAGGATCGGTCACTTGTTCCTGGCTCGCAGCAGATTAGCATTATTGGTTATTAGCGGATGTTAAGATTCCTCTTATTTTGCAGAAGCGTAAGAGTTATCGGCGGCGAAAGATAAGGACGGAAAGATCCTGATGGAGGGGACAAGGTTGGGCCAATTTGCTTTGTCGCGGCGGCAGTTGGGGGGGAGGGAGGGGGCAGGTGCTTGTTCTGCCGGAGGGGGCTCGGGGCTGGTAAAGCGGGTTGAAGCGAGGGGGGCAGGTCACCGGGACGTACTTCCGGGTGCCCCCCCCCCGTTTGCGTTACCTAGCAACGAGCACTTCCGGCGCGGACTGGTGGCACGGTATCTATCTCCAGTTATTATTGTGAATAAACAAAGCGGCGGCCATTACACCTCCAAACCCGTGTCCTCTCGTCACTTGTATGTTGGATGTAGATAAAGGTAAAGGGTGCGGGGGGACGCCCGCGCCTCCTTGTCACAGTCTATATTGCGCCCCCTGTTTATTTTTCTATATGCATTTGTGGGTTTATTTATAAACCTAATACATTGTGACAGGATATTTAGACACCTGTATCCATATGCGAGTTCAATTTGGAATCTGCGCATCCAATATCTTCATCTACATATATATATTTATACACACACATACACACACACACGCATATATATACACACACACACACAAACATATACACACACACACATATACACACACACACACACACACATATATATATATTTATACACACACACAAATACATTCATACACACACACACACATATATATATACACACACATACACACACACACACAAACATATACACACACACACAAACATATACACACACACACACAAACATACACACACACACACAAACATACACACACACACACAAACATATACACACACACACACACACACACATATATATATATACACACACACACACACACACACATATACACACACACACATATATACACACACACACACACACACACACACACACACAATCACCTGATAACTAATCAGAAAAACCCGTGTGCGATAACCACCTGTCGCCATGGAAACCAGGCTGATAAAGTCACATGGTTGGGATTTTCGGGACAATGAGTCTATTCAGAGCCCCTGGTCAACCCACCCTCTGCCCCCTCGCATCACGGGCAGGACTTAGGTAACATGGAGAGGGGCAGTGGCCGTGCCAGGCTCCCCCTCACGCCAAGCCATTCTGATTTAGAAAGTGGGAGCAGCACGGGCAGTGCCATCCTGCCCGGGTAATGCCCACATTTATACCCACAGCAGTGCCAGCCTCTCACACACTGCCCGGGTAATGCCCACATTTATACCTATGCATGCCACCTCCAACACTGCCCGGGTAATGCCCGTCATTTATACCCAGAGCATGCAGCCTCACACACACCCTGGCCCTGGTATGCCCACATTTTATACCCACAGCAGTGCCAGCCTCTCACACACTGCCCCCCGGGGGGTAATGCCCACAGTTTATACCCACAGGCAGTGCCCATGCCTCACACACACTGCCACGGGATTAAATGCCCACATTTATAACCCAGAGCATGCCACCTCACACACACTGCCCTTAATTGCCCACTATTTATACAACCCAGGGCAGTGCCAGCCCCTCACAAACACCATGCCCAAAAAAGGGGGGGGGTAAAAATGCCACAATTTAATACCCAGAGCAGTGCCATCCCTCACACACACTGCCCGGGTTTAATGACCCCATTATAACCACATCATGCCAGCCTCACCTACTGCCCGGTAATGCAACCACATTTATACCCAGACAGCAGTGCCAGCCTCAAACACACACGTTAAAAAGCCGCCCGGTAAGAGCCCCATTTATACCCACAGCAGTGCCAGCCCTCACACATACCCCGGGTATGCCCAGTAAAACATATTATGCCCCAGAGCATGCCAGCCTCCACACATGCCCGGGTAATGCCCACATTTATATACCCACATCATTGCAGCTCACACAGAACACTTCCCGGTAATAGCCCACATTTAATAGCCCGAGCAGTGCCCCGCCTCACACACACTGCCTGGGTAATGGCCCACATTTATAACCCCAGGCAAGTGCAGCCTCTCAACACACTGTCCCGGGTAATGCCCACATTTATAACCAACATCCGTGGCACCTCACAGCCACCTGCCCGGTAATGCCCACATCTTATAACCCAGAGCAGTGCCCGCCTCCCACACACTGCCCGGGTAATGCCCCACCTTATACCCAGAGGCAGTGCCAGCCTCACGACATACTGCCCGGGTAATTGCCCACATATTTATAAAACCGAGCGTGCAGCCTCACACCACAACTGCCGGGTAATATTGCCCACAATTTATACCCACATCAGTGCCAGCCTCTCACCACTGCCCGGGTAATTCCCACATTTTATAACCCGGCATGCCATCCTCACACACATGCCCGGGTAATGCCCACCTTTATACCACAGCAGGCCAGCCTCTCACACACTGCCAGGGTAATGGCCACCATTTATACCCACAGCAGTGCCAGCCTCACACATACTGCCCGGAGTAATGCAACCGCCATTATATACCCAGAGCAGTGCCAGCCTCACACACACTGCCCCGGGTAATGCCCAGGACATTATACCCCAAGCAGTGCCAGCCCTACCACACAACACTGCCCGGTGTATGCCCACAATTTCTCCCAGGGCAGTGCCAGCGCTCACAACAACACTGCCCGGTAATGCCCACATTTATACCCAGAGCAGATGCCAGCCTCACACACACGCCCGTGTAATGCCCACATATATACCCAGAAGCAGTGCAAACAGCCTCACACACACTGCCCGGGTAATGCCCCTCATTTATACCCGACAGTCCGCCTCACCACACGCCCGGTAATCCCACATTTTTATACCCAGAGCAGTGCCACCTCACACTACTGCCCGGTATGCCCACATTTATATACCCAGAGCAGTGCAGCCTCACACATACTGGCCCTGCCCGGGTAATGCCCACATTTATACCCAGCAGTGCCAGCCTCACATCAACCACCCTGCCCGGTTATGCCCACATGTATACCCACACATGCCTGTGCCTCAAACCCCTGCCCGGGTAATGCCTACATTTATACCCGAGCATTGCCTGCCTCAACACTCACTGCCCGGGGAATACCCACATTTAGAACGCACAAGGAAAAAGAAACCCGCAGTGCCAGCCTCACACATACTGCCCGGGTATTGCCCACATTTATACCCAGACAGTGCCCATCCTCACACACCCTGCACCGGGTAAATACCCACATGTTATACCCGAGCATTGCCCCCGCTCACACTAACTGCCCGGGTATAGCCCAATTATACCCAGAGCAGTGCCAGCCTCACCATACTGCCCGGGTAATGCCCACATTTTACCAAGAGCAGTGCCAGGCTCTACACACACTGCCACGTGTAATAGCCCACATTTTATACCCGCGCCTTGCCAGCCTCAACACACTGCGCCGGTTGTAATGCCCACATATATACCCGAGCAGTTGCCAAGCCTCACCACACTGCTGCCCCGGGTACTGCCCACATATATACCCAGAGCAGTGCCAGCCTCACACACACTCTGCCCGTGTACTGCCCACATTTATAAACCCGATCTGTGCCAAAGCCTCACACACACTGCCCGGGTCATGTAAAGCCCAACATATATACCCGAGTAGCAGGCCAGCCTACACACACTGCCCGGGTATGCCCCCATTTATACCCATAGCAGTGCCAGCCTCACACACTGCCCGGGTAATTGCCCCATTTATACCCACAGCAGTGCTCAGCCCTCACATACCTGCCCGGGTAATGCCCGACATTTAACCCATAGTCAAGTGCACCTCACAGCCACTGCCCGGGTAATCCCGACCAATTTATGACCCGGGCTGTGCAGCCGCACACACTCGGCCCGGGTAATGTCGCCACCGGTTATAACCATAGGGCAGTGCCAAGCCTCACACCCACTGCCCGGGTAAATAGCCCACATTTATACCCAGAGCTGTGCGCAGCCTCGCACATCTGCCCGGGTAATGCCCCACATTATACCCAATGAGCTGTGCCCCTCACACCATACTTCCCGGTATGCCCACTTTATACCAGAAGCTGTGCCAGCCTCACACATCCTGAAGACCGGGTATATGCCAAATCCTCGTCTCCACATACAACAGACCTAATAGAATACCCAGAGAAGGTCATATCATGGGGCAGTGCCAAACCTCCCCAACACCACTGCCTAAACCCTTACGAATAACTAAAAGCCAGGGCAGTGTACCGCCTCCCCACACACACTGCTGCTAACGGCCATCATCATACAATTAGAAGGGCATATCATGGTCAGTGCCACCCTCTCCACCCGCGGGCACTGCCAACAGACCAGCACACAGACCAGAGCTGGGCACACATCAGCGGCGCCATTCCAGCCCGCTCCTCCATCTCACATTACCTGGTCTTGCAATGGGCGGCTGGCACAGCTGCGCAGGACAGTGCGGGTACAGAACGCCGATCAAGGAGCAGGCAGGCCGATCTGAGTCAAGCACTGAGAGCAGCGATAATATCTGTAAAACTGCGGGTCACAGGGGTGGCGTGTCACTCATACCCACGTAGGCAACCCGGGCACCGTCTATCATCGCTGACTGATAAGTAGCTCATCTCACCTCATCATTGCCCCCCCCCCCCCACCGAGGGGGAACCTCTCTCCTTCCCCATTGTCCATCTCGTTTTCCTTCCTCCTCAATCTCTTTCTGCCTCCCATCTCATTCCCTTCCCCATCCCTCTCCCCATCCTTCACCCCTCCCCTTATCTCAATCCGGACACATCCATCCCACCTTTGGCATACCTCTCTCCCCCCCACCAATTACTTCCCTCTACGATCCACTCATCTCCTCCCCAGTTTTCTCCCCCCCTCGGGAATTACCGATACATACCTTCTCCCCTCCCCCCCTGCCCCCCCGGGGAAAGGTCCCCCCCCCCCCCAACTCCTCTTCGTTCCCGTTCCCTCCAATTGTGCTCTCCTTCTCCCCGACCCTACAACGTCCGCCCCACCACCACCCAAACCACCACTGGCACCTGTCCGTGTTGGGGGCACTCTGGGGACTGCTGCTGCCTTCTGCCAATTAGGGCCCCCGCAATGCATCATCCAGGACACGCACGCTGCCCACGAGACACCCTCGGGGCCCGCTGGCACGCTCTGACAGCGCCAGCAGGGGGTAATACATGCTGGGTATAGAACAGACGCCACAAGCCTTCCAAGCTCTGCAGAGGGCAGAAACCAGCCAGGGGAGGTGATTAATGGGGGGGGGCAATAACCGTAACCAATCCGCAGAGGATGCAGGCCTCTATACCCCCATACCCCTTTGTAGTAATAGTGTATGTTAAAAAGATTATATGTAGCTTTCCAAGCAAAGATCTTCCGACAAAGAGTTAAATAAAACTTTTTTTAAACCTGTGACTCCGCTATCTGCGAGTTATATAAGGGGAGCCTTGTACGCAAGATGCTAGTCATCATATGTACAGACAGACAAACACATCCGTCCTTTATAAACAGAAATACACTTGAATAGAAATGCCCCCGTGTGTAGTGTTTTGTGTATAAGAGACGGGGGTTTAGACAAGGTCAGTTAGTCATAGATTAGAGGACCCCCAGTTACCAATCTGGAGAACACACGTCAACTTGATTGGAATACTGTATGTCTGTAAGTGAATTTGAAGAATATAACCGTCTTATCTGTGCGAAAACGTGGGGAAGCTGAAGGTGTAATGAATCTCGGAAGCAGAAGGTTTTATCAACACTGCAATTATCAAGTCCTAAGGTGCCAGTCTCTGCATTGTACTATCGACCTGTGCCAAAAGGGGGGGGCTCAAGCTGCCCGGTTTCCATATTGAAGCCCCGGGCTGTCCTGTATTTTTTGGACATTGTCCCTATAAATAAAGAGAGTCATACTGGCATGTATGTGTATACCGGTATTAAACCTGCTCTGGGCGTGTAATGTTATACCGGTATTACCTCTCTAAAGGGCGTGTATGTGTATACCGGTATTACCTCTGTCGTGGGAGCGTGATTTTGTATAGCCGTATTAACACAAAAGGGGGGGGTGTCTCTGGGCGTGTATGTGTATCCAGTATTACCGGTGGCTCTGGGAGAATAAAAAAGTATTGTATACCGGTATTAAGAATCTCTGGGCGTGTATGTGTATACCTATTACCGCCGTCTCTGGGTTTGTATTGTAATAAAACACCGGTATTACCTCTTGGGCGGTATGTGTATACGACATTATTACCTTACCCCTCTCGGGGCATGTCAATGTGTACTGTATCTGGTATTACCAATCTCCTGGGCATGTATGTGTAACTTGTATACTTTGTAGTAACCTCTCTACTAGGGCATGTATGTGTACTGTAACTCTGGTATTACCAGTCAAATTCTGGGCGTTTATGTGTACTTTAATACTGGTATTTTGACGGCAAATCGCTGGGCGTGTATGTGTATAAACTGTAGACTGGTATTACCTCTCTGCTCTGGGCTTGTATGTTGATACCGGTTTACAAATCTCTGGGCATGTCTGTGGTTACCGGTATTACACTGTCTGGTGCGTTGTAGTGTATACCTGGTATTACCTGTCCTGGGCGTGTATGTGTATACCGTTATTCCCTCAATCTGGGCGTGTATGTGTATACCGGTATTTTAGCCGTCTAATCTGGGCTGTATGTTTCTACGGTATTAACGGAAAAAATCTCTGGGCGTGTATGTGTAAACGGGTATTAACCTCTCTCTGGGCGTGTCTGTGTATAGCCGGTATTACCTGATCTCTGGCGTGTAATTGTATACCGGTATTACCTCTCTGGGCGTAGTTGTGATCCAGGTATACCTCGCTGGGTGTGTGTGTGTAATAGCCGGTATTCCCTCAATCTGGGGCCGTGTATGTGTCTAACCTGTATTAACCAGTGCCAGCCTCACACACACTGCCCGGGTAATGCCCACATTTATACCTAGGGCAGTGCCAGCCTCACACACTGCCCGGGTAATGCCCACATTTATACCCAGAGCAGTGCCAGCCTCACACACCCTGCCCGGGTAATGCCCACATTTATACCCACAGGCAGTGCCCATGCCTCACACACACTGCCACGGGATTAAATGCCCACATTTATAACCCAGAGCATGCCACCTCACACACACTGCCCTTAATTGCCCACTATTTATACAACCCAGGGCAGTGCCAGCCCCTCACAAACACCATGCCCAAAAAAGGGGGGGGGTAAAAATGCCACAATTTAATACCCAGAGCAGTGCCATCCCTCACACACACTGCCCGGGTTTAATGACCCCATTATAACCACATCATGCCAGCCTCACCTACTGCCCGGTAATGCAACCACATTTATACCCAGACAGCAGTGCCAGCCTCAAACACACACGTTAAAAAGCCGCCCGGTAAGAGCCCCATTTATACCCACAGCAGTGCCAGCCCTCACACATACCCCGGGTATGCCCAGTAAAACATATTATGCCCCAGAGCATGCCAGCCTCCACACATGCCCGGGTAATGCCCACATTTATATACCCACATCATTGCAGCTCACACAGAACACTTCCCGGTAATAGCCCACATTTAATAGCCCGAGCAGTGCCCCGCCTCACACACACTGCCTGGGTAATGGCCCACATTTATAACCCCAGGCAAGTGCAGCCTCTCAACACACTGTCCCGGGTAATGCCCACATTTATAACCAACATCCGTGGCACCTCACAGCCACCTGCCCGGTAATGCCCACATCTTATAACCCAGAGCAGTGCCCGCCTCCCACACACTGCCCGGGTAATGCCCCACCTTATACCCAGAGGCAGTGCCAGCCTCACGACATACTGCCCGGGTAATTGCCCACATATTTATAAAACCGAGCGTGCAGCCTCACACCACAACTGCCGGGTAATATTGCCCACAATTTATACCCACATCAGTGCCAGCCTCTCACCACTGCCCGGGTAATTCCCACATTTTATAACCCGGCATGCCATCCTCACACACATGCCCGGGTAATGCCCACCTTTATACCACAGCAGGCCAGCCTCTCACACACTGCCAGGGTAATGGCCACCATTTATACCCACAGCAGTGCCAGCCTCACACATACTGCCCGGAGTAATGCAACCGCCATTATATACCCAGAGCAGTGCCAGCCTCACACACACTGCCCCGGGTAATGCCCAGGACATTATACCCCAAGCAGTGCCAGCCCTACCACACAACACTGCCCGGTGTATGCCCACAATTTCTCCCAGGGCAGTGCCAGCGCTCACAACAACACTGCCCGGTAATGCCCACATTTATACCCAGAGCAGATGCCAGCCTCACACACACGCCCGTGTAATGCCCACATATATACCCAGAAGCAGTGCAAACAGCCTCACACACACTGCCCGGGTAATGCCCCTCATTTATACCCGACAGTCCGCCTCACCACACGCCCGGTAATCCCACATTTTTATACCCAGAGCAGTGCCACCTCACACTACTGCCCGGTATGCCCACATTTATATACCCAGAGCAGTGCAGCCTCACACATACTGGCCCTGCCCGGGTAATGCCCACATTTATACCCAGCAGTGCCAGCCTCACATCAACCACCCTGCCCGGTTATGCCCACATGTATACCCACACATGCCTGTGCCTCAAACCCCTGCCCGGGTAATGCCTACATTTATACCCGAGCATTGCCTGCCTCAACACTCACTGCCCGGGGAATACCCACATTTAGAACGCACAAGGAAAAAGAAACCCGCAGTGCCAGCCTCACACATACTGCCCGGGTATTGCCCACATTTATACCCAGACAGTGCCCATCCTCACACACCCTGCACCGGGTAAATACCCACATGTTATACCCGAGCATTGCCCCCGCTCACACTAACTGCCCGGGTATAGCCCAATTATACCCAGAGCAGTGCCAGCCTCACCATACTGCCCGGGTAATGCCCACATTTTACCAAGAGCAGTGCCAGGCTCTACACACACTGCCACGTGTAATAGCCCACATTTTATACCCGCGCCTTGCCAGCCTCAACACACTGCGCCGGTTGTAATGCCCACATATATACCCGAGCAGTTGCCAAGCCTCACCACACTGCTGCCCCGGGTACTGCCCACATATATACCCAGAGCAGTGCCAGCCTCACACACACTCTGCCCGTGTACTGCCCACATTTATAAACCCGATCTGTGCCAAAGCCTCACACACACTGCCCGGGTCATGTAAAGCCCAACATATATACCCGAGTAGCAGGCCAGCCTACACACACTGCCCGGGTATGCCCCCATTTATACCCATAGCAGTGCCAGCCTCACACACTGCCCGGGTAATTGCCCCATTTATACCCACAGCAGTGCTCAGCCCTCACATACCTGCCCGGGTAATGCCCGACATTTAACCCATAGTCAAGTGCACCTCACAGCCACTGCCCGGGTAATCCCGACCAATTTATGACCCGGGCTGTGCAGCCGCACACACTCGGCCCGGGTAATGTCGCCACCGGTTATAACCATAGGGCAGTGCCAAGCCTCACACCCACTGCCCGGGTAAATAGCCCACATTTATACCCAGAGCTGTGCGCAGCCTCGCACATCTGCCCGGGTAATGCCCCACATTATACCCAATGAGCTGTGCCCCTCACACCATACTTCCCGGTATGCCCACTTTATACCAGAAGCTGTGCCAGCCTCACACATCCTGAAGACCGGGTATATGCCAAATCCTCGTCTCCACATACAACAGACCTAATAGAATACCCAGAGAAGGTCATATCATGGGGCAGTGCCAAACCTCCCCAACACCACTGCCTAAACCCTTACGAATAACTAAAAGCCAGGGCAGTGTACCGCCTCCCCACACACACTGCTGCTAACGGCCATCATCATACAATTAGAAGGGCATATCATGGTCAGTGCCACCCTCTCCACCCGCGGGCACTGCCAACAGACCAGCACACAGACCAGAGCTGGGCACACATCAGCGGCGCCATTCCAGCCCGCTCCTCCATCTCACATTACCTGGTCTTGCAATGGGCGGCTGGCACAGCTGCGCAGGACAGTGCGGGTACAGAACGCCGATCAAGGAGCAGGCAGGCCGATCTGAGTCAAGCACTGAGAGCAGCGATAATATCTGTAAAACTGCGGGTCACAGGGGTGGCGTGTCACTCATACCCACGTAGGCAACCCGGGCACCGTCTATCATCGCTGACTGATAAGTAGCTCATCTCACCTCATCATTGCCCCCCCCCCCCCACCGAGGGGGAACCTCTCTCCTTCCCCATTGTCCATCTCGTTTTCCTTCCTCCTCAATCTCTTTCTGCCTCCCATCTCATTCCCTTCCCCATCCCTCTCCCCATCCTTCACCCCTCCCCTTATCTCAATCCGGACACATCCATCCCACCTTTGGCATACCTCTCTCCCCCCCACCAATTACTTCCCTCTACGATCCACTCATCTCCTCCCCAGTTTTCTCCCCCCCTCGGGAATTACCGATACATACCTTCTCCCCTCCCCCCCTGCCCCCCCGGGGAAAGGTCCCCCCCCCCCCCAACTCCTCTTCGTTCCCGTTCCCTCCAATTGTGCTCTCCTTCTCCCCGACCCTACAACGTCCGCCCCACCACCACCCAAACCACCACTGGCACCTGTCCGTGTTGGGGGCACTCTGGGGACTGCTGCTGCCTTCTGCCAATTAGGGCCCCCGCAATGCATCATCCAGGACACGCACGCTGCCCACGAGACACCCTCGGGGCCCGCTGGCACGCTCTGACAGCGCCAGCAGGGGGTAATACATGCTGGGTATAGAACAGACGCCACAAGCCTTCCAAGCTCTGCAGAGGGCAGAAACCAGCCAGGGGAGGTGATTAATGGGGGGGGGCAATAACCGTAACCAATCCGCAGAGGATGCAGGCCTCTATACCCCCATACCCCTTTGTAGTAATAGTGTATGTTAAAAAGATTATATGTAGCTTTCCAAGCAAAGATCTTCCGACAAAGAGTTAAATAAAACTTTTTTTAAACCTGTGACTCCGCTATCTGCGAGTTATATAAGGGGAGCCTTGTACGCAAGATGCTAGTCATCATATGTACAGACAGACAAACACATCCGTCCTTTATAAACAGAAATACACTTGAATAGAAATGCCCCCGTGTGTAGTGTTTTGTGTATAAGAGACGGGGGTTTAGACAAGGTCAGTTAGTCATAGATTAGAGGACCCCCAGTTACCAATCTGGAGAACACACGTCAACTTGATTGGAATACTGTATGTCTGTAAGTGAATTTGAAGAATATAACCGTCTTATCTGTGCGAAAACGTGGGGAAGCTGAAGGTGTAATGAATCTCGGAAGCAGAAGGTTTTATCAACACTGCAATTATCAAGTCCTAAGGTGCCAGTCTCTGCATTGTACTATCGACCTGTGCCAAAAGGGGGGGGCTCAAGCTGCCCGGTTTCCATATTGAAGCCCCGGGCTGTCCTGTATTTTTTGGACATTGTCCCTATAAATAAAGAGAGTCATACTGGCATGTATGTGTATACCGGTATTAAACCTGCTCTGGGCGTGTAATGTTATACCGGTATTACCTCTCTAAAGGGCGTGTATGTGTATACCGGTATTACCTCTGTCGTGGGAGCGTGATTTTGTATAGCCGTATTAACACAAAAGGGGGGGGTGTCTCTGGGCGTGTATGTGTATCCAGTATTACCGGTGGCTCTGGGAGAATAAAAAAGTATTGTATACCGGTATTAAGAATCTCTGGGCGTGTATGTGTATACCTATTACCGCCGTCTCTGGGTTTGTATTGTAATAAAACACCGGTATTACCTCTTGGGCGGTATGTGTATACGACATTATTACCTTACCCCTCTCGGGGCATGTCAATGTGTACTGTATCTGGTATTACCAATCTCCTGGGCATGTATGTGTAACTTGTATACTTTGTAGTAACCTCTCTACTAGGGCATGTATGTGTACTGTAACTCTGGTATTACCAGTCAAATTCTGGGCGTTTATGTGTACTTTAATACTGGTATTTTGACGGCAAATCGCTGGGCGTGTATGTGTATAAACTGTAGACTGGTATTACCTCTCTGCTCTGGGCTTGTATGTTGATACCGGTTTACAAATCTCTGGGCATGTCTGTGGTTACCGGTATTACACTGTCTGGTGCGTTGTAGTGTATACCTGGTATTACCTGTCCTGGGCGTGTATGTGTATACCGTTATTCCCTCAATCTGGGCGTGTATGTGTATACCGGTATTTTAGCCGTCTAATCTGGGCTGTATGTTTCTACGGTATTAACGGAAAAAATCTCTGGGCGTGTATGTGTAAACGGGTATTAACCTCTCTCTGGGCGTGTCTGTGTATAGCCGGTATTACCTGATCTCTGGCGTGTAATTGTATACCGGTATTACCTCTCTGGGCGTAGTTGTGATCCAGGTATACCTCGCTGGGTGTGTGTGTGTAATAGCCGGTATTCCCTCAATCTGGGGCCGTGTATGTGTCTAACCTGTATTAACCAGTGCCAGCCTCACACACACTGCCCGGGTAATGCCCACATTTATACCCACAGCAGTGCCATCCTCACACACACTGCCCGGGTAATGCCCACATTTATACCCAGAGCAGTGCCAGCCTCACACACACTGCCCGGGTAATGCCCACATCACACACTGCCCGGGTAATGCCCACATTTATACCCACAGCAGTGCCAGCCTCACACACACTGCCCGGGTAATGCCCACATTTATACCCACAGCAGTGCCAGCCTCTCACACACTGCCCGGGTAATGCCCACATTTATACCCAGGGCAGTGCCAGCCTCACACACACTGCCCGGGTAATGCCCACATTTATA
>WSYH01012944.1:0-17876 GCA_036426205.1 Ascaphus truei
ATAGACAAATGAGTATTTTTATAATCAATTTTGATGTATTTTTTTTCTTCTGTAGTGGGGTCTCTCATGCTTATTTAATTCATCATCTACTTCCTTTTAAGGCAGGGGTGTGCAACTCCTATCGTCAAAGGCCACCAACGGGTCAGGTTTTTGGGATATCCCTGCTTCAGCACAGGTGGCTCAATCAGTGTCTGACTGAGCCACTGATTGAGCCCTGTGCGAAGCAGGGATATCCTGAAAACCTGACCTGTTGGGGGGGGGGAGGACTGGAGTTGAGAACGCCCTGCCTGAACACATTCAGAGCCCGGTTGCAGGGCCCCCCGGTCTGGCATTGAAAGGGTTAAGAGCACTGTACTTCACAATTCACAAGTCACAGCTCCTACATGACAACATCTATAAAGGAGGGTTGTGATGGCAATTATTACCTTGATTTGCTGTGGGAGAAAAGCCGGCCTAGTTATTAAATATAAGCTGTGGATTGCGCAGCACTTCTAAACATCTTCTGAGGCATTGAGCTGCGGGCCGAATTGAAGAGGGGCTCGAAGCCTCTCCTGCTTTCTTACCCTGACAAAGAAAAGATTAGTAAATCATACAAGCGCCTTATTTGGTCCAGAAAAAGTAAAAAAAAAAAATAATTGTATTAATAGTGTATACCTTGAAGTGGAGTTTATAGTTTCATAGTAGATGAGGTTGAAAAAGACATACGTCCATCAAGTTCAAACCTTGAAATTTAGACAACAGATACTTTATCCTATATCTATAACTTCCTTATTGATCCAGAGGAAGGCAAACAGAAAACCCAGGTCATATCATCCAATGATATCTCATAAGGGGAAAAATACATTCCTTCCTGACTCCAAGTATAGTACGTGTACAAGCTTTTTTTTTTTTTACGACGAATTGGCTATATGGAGGACCGTGAATTATCAAATCTTGTTCACTGTAAACCTGGGCTTCTCAAAATATGGAAGAAACGTTTTTAACTGGTGTCCCCGAAGCACCTCCAATTACACAGCTCGATCAGTCCTCTCTGCCAACGAGAGGGGTGTGAACCAGTTCCACCTCACTTTGCAAAAAAGTTCCTGTCATTCTTTTAGGGATCTTGAAAAATGGGTGAAACTCACCCATTTTTATCAGGTTTGGTCAGCAATTTTTTTTTGTATAAAACTGCTGGCATAATTGGGATTCAATGTAGGATATTCGCAGTTGTGCCAAGGTTTCATCCATCTGTAATGCCAATATGTGCACCATTGCCATTTAAATATCTCTACCCTTTTTATGATGCCACAGACTTGTATTTGTTTCTAAACACATTCATTTCCCCCCTTCCATTCTTTGGGTAATACCAGCATGCATCTATCTCTCCATACTTCTTTGAGTTGCCTGGAGTTTCTGAATTATTTCACATTTAGAATCTAGACTAGGATATCTCACTTCCGTACAGGAGCACGGTATATACTCTGGTCAAACACATTCAACTTGAATCTTGAGACTTCCTTTAAAAGATTGCCTTGTGTCTTAAAATGTGCTCCATCCCATCTTCATTCTCCTATTTATTTAATTCACAAGGTCCCCATGCTTTCCATATTTGCTGGCCAAGGTAGACATCGTTTTAGACTTTTCGTTAAATCCATCTATTGTGATTTTTTTGTTGATGTTGACACATTTGTTGAACAATTATACGGAGGCTCATTGTCTGCTTCATTAAATAATCAGGTTTGTCGCCGGAGGTCCTCTGAATTTGTGGCAATAATGAACAAAGTCACCGCAAATTGAAGTGACTCACATATATTCACACCTGATTCTTGATGACTTTTCTTCTCAAGTCATTGTCTTGAACAGTTCTTCAAGCATTGCTGTCAAAAGCTTTGGTGACATGCGTCCGCCTCTTGTCCACACCTTTTGTGGAGCCTTATCTTGTATTTATCCTAATATAGTCTAATATGGATGTGGCATTTTTGTAAATGTCCCTTATAGGAGTGGTAGATCATAATTATTAGTTGAGAGAAATCACCTTGTTTCTGTGTACAGGTTGGATGTGGTCCATTGTATTGAGTCACTGCAATCCCGCTCGTTCTCTGCCAATTCCAGAATCTGTTTGCAACTGATTAATGAGAAACTCTTTGTAAAACACCCTATAAGGGATTGTAAGGAGACTGGTTGGTCTACAGTTCTTGAGGTCTTCTGGTCTCCTTCCTTATGATGAGGATGCATTGGGTTGCTTGGGAATTTCCCTGTTGATTGATGGTGGTTTTTTCTTGTCTGGGCTTCATTTCCCTGATTATGCCCTGTTGTTTCGTTGCTTCTTAAAACCCATTCATTTTCCCCCCAGTCCTCTGTTAATACCAACATACATGATGATACTTCTTTGAGTTGTCTGTAGTTTCTGAATTATTTTCACATTTCCAAGTCAAGTTTCACGTCCATCATATGTGTTCGTGTAAAATTTCTTGTAGAAGTCATCAACTGTTTGATGATATGTGCAGCTTTAAATATATATATTATTTATATACAGCCTTTGATTATCTTTATTGAAAATGAATTACCTAAGATACAGATCGATTGGTTCTCCCGTGATCGTCAGCAAAATCCGGTTTCCCAGGGTTCACTAAATGGCTGCCTTTCAGTTAAATCAATCCTTCAGTCAGTGTAACTAGCAGCTACAATGTATTCTTATATTACTAATGAACATTAACTATTGTTACAGTTTGCTGTTCAAACTGCTTGGAAATTGGCAACAAAAATTTCACAAACAGCAAAGTGTTACACTGATCTTTCACTTCTTATTATAAAAATCGCATAGAAATCAACGGATGTTCAGTATATTAAAACTCATTAAAAATGGCATTAAGGGTTGAATTCATAAAAGTCAGTAAGTATCTTAAACTACAGAACTGATTTATTTAAAAACACATTGAATATTGCTTGTTTGCTCCTTTAAGTGCAAAATTTGCTTCTCCCCAGGAATAAATCGCTGCCGCCTCTCCTTTTAAACCGTTGTTATCTTCCTCACCATATCCCAGTTACGTTTTCTGCATACCCCGTTTATATGTTTTGCGATCGTCTCGCACAGCTCTGCAGATTCAACTTGTGGTTTGTTGTCCCCTGTTTCTTGCAATTCCTCAGTAACTGCTTTTGTCTCGTCTGGCGTTTTTTTCTTATCCTGGTTTTTCTTAGCAATTCCGTCAGTTTATCTGCACTTTCAGCTATAATTCATACATATGTTGTATTTGTTTGTCAAAGTAATCCCTGTGCATCTCGAGCGCTGTGAAGCAGATTGAGCTCCTGTTGAAATTCTCCACTATTATTCTTGAGGTTCTTATTGATTGTTTTGTCTTCTTTTTAATCAACTTTCTTCTCTCTATTACAACATCAAGATGTAATTTGCAGTAAACCAATCCCTGATCACTTATGTCAGAACCATTAAGGAGTGGTACAGTCTTTAATCAGAAGATTTGTATTAGTTAGGACACAGCGGTGCGTAAACAGGGGGGGGGGGCTGCTAGATTTTTTGGGGGGGCTCCAGCAGTTATAGAGGTCCCGCGCTTCCCCCCAGGCATTTAAATTAAATGCCGGCAGAACCGCGCAAGGCCTCTATATACACTTACCTTCCCGTGACGTGTCTCCCTGGTAACCTGGCGTCAAATTACGCCGGCGGGTCACGTGGACAGTGCCGTTTACCATGGACGACGTGACATCAATGACCCCACTCATTAGACGCCTGGGTCGTGGGGGGACGAGGGCCGAGGAGAGCAGGCAGGGGTGCGAACAGGGAAAAGGTTGTGTGCACCCCTGGGTTAGCATATAGTCAATTTAATTCTTGACCATTGGGTATATCCACGTCAGTGATCTATTGAAATTGTTCTTGGATAAAAAGAGCACGATAAAGAAGTTTTCACACGCAGTTCTACCAATCGGTTCCACGTTCATTCCTGATGCCGTCACCAGACTTCCCGACCAAGTGCCTCCTCCTTTCTACTGGGAACCAATTTTGCATTGAAATCTCTCATCATGATCTTGAGTGACAAGTCTGCCGTTTCATTGTCTGTGTGGCTCGATATTGCGGCCAACGGCTGGACAGTTTGAAGCTCGCATCTTGAATGACGCGTCCGGCTTCCCTTTCTGATAACTACTATTCGCCACTAGTTTGTTTTTCCATTTCGTGTTCATGGTAGAAGCCCAATCCGCTGATTCTGTCCCGGGCCTGGCGGCAGAGGGTTAGGCCCGACTTTCGCTCCTGGCCGCCACGGGTGGCATCTCTCCGATGCTGGGTTTAAGCCAAGACGGACCCCACAGCCACCCGGGGGGTGCAGAGGTGGAAGGGGACAGAGTAAGAGGGAGGGGGAATCTAAGAGAAGAGGGGGAGAGTAAGGTTAGCGGTTAGGGAAAAGGAGGGATGAGGAAGAGGGGGTGGGTGAGGAGGGAAAGGGAGAGAGTGTTAGAGGGAAGGGGGACAGGGTCGAGGAGGGGAGGGTGGGGAGAGAGGGAAGATGGGAAAGAGAGACGAAGGGGGATGGAAAAATGGGACAAAGGGGGGGACTTCAAGGGATGTTCTACAGGGAGGAGCAGACACTCCTCCCCTCATCCCAGGACCATTGGCTCTGGGCCCCGGGACAGAATGTCAGCGCCCCTCCCTTCTGCACCTGACTATCCCTTGTCCAGCAAGAGGGTTCAGAAACAGAAAGGGTGGCGCAGAAGAGAGAATAACTATTCTAATTTACCAAAGGCGTCAATTTTCCATCTTATACTATATTAGTGACAGCATGTATGTTTGCCTGCCTTCCTGCATGCATGCCTGCTGGATGTTTCCGGTTGTCCCTAGGGAGGGAATCTCATTGGTCCTTGGGCGCCCCCCACAACACCTCTCATTGGCCTGCGGCGGGAGTGACGGCCCAAAGGACACACAGGGACACACACACACACACACACAGGGACACACACACACACACACGGACACACGGACACACACACACACGGCACACGGCACACGGACAACACACACACTCACACACACACACAAACACACCACACACACACAGGGACACACACACAGTAGGGGGGGTGTGTGTACAATTTATACAGCTAAACCCGGCGGGTGGGGGGGGGGGCCTCACATACCCGCACGGAGCCTCCGCCGTCCTTCTCCCCGAAATCAGCCTCCCTCCTCTCCCGTGTCTTCCCCCGCTGCTTTCAAACCCCCCCCCCCCCCCCGGCGCCGCTACAGTCAGCGGGAGCAGCGAGTTGCGGACACCAGCGGGGGAGAGGGCCACAACAAAGCTGCCCTCCCGCCTCAGTTCAACGTGGGAGCGCGCGGGGAGGGGGCAGGACGGGTGGGGAGGAGCGCCGGACGCTGGGGAGAGCCGGGGTGATGACAGTCGGTTCACCACCCTCACCCACCCCTCAAACACCTACACTCACCCGCCCCCACCCCCGCCCGCCTACAGTCAGCGGCAGCGAGCGAGCGTCCTCGGGATCGCACAGCGGGGGAGCGGCCACAACCAGCCTTGCCTCCCCGCCTCTCAGACAAGTGGGAATGAGACGATGCGAACACTTGTTCACTAAAGCCGATTCAGCCACGGGTCAGAGCTGAGTATCAGACCTGGAGATGGAGATTGGGGAGGAAACAGAAAAGCCGAAAAAAATAAGATGGAAAAGAACTCACCCCCATCAAACAATTTAACTAAAAATACTAGGAGGGCTCACGAAAAGCAATTGTAGACTGCTGCAGGGTAGGTGGAAAGGAAGAGGCCCGTCTTCCTTTGTGTTGGGGCGATTCCAAGGGAGAGATGAGAACGGGCAAAAAGAGGGGAGAGGAAAAAACAAAGAGGCAGATAAGGAAAAAGAAACCAATAGTCCCCCGGGGAGACGGGAGTAAAATTCCGGTAAGGGGGAGGGGAGCCCATTCACTACCTACACACCCACGGCACTCAACAGCACCACCAATTCACCTCCCTCCTCACCCCCCTTCACCTCACCTCCACTATCACTCCCTTCCTTCCCGTCACACCTCCCCTCCCCACATCCCCCCCCCCCTTTCACCCTCCCCCCCCACTCCACCCCCCCCCTCGCACTCAACCTGTCGCCCAAAGACCCACGGCCCCACTGCCCCTCCCACACCGTCCAACCAACTAACACCCCACGGCACACACCTTCGTGTCATCGACACCCCACACCACTCACCCGCTACCCCCCCCCGGGACACACCCGGCCCCCTTCCCTCCCCTCCAGCCCTCGCACACACACTTCTCCACCTTCCACTCCCCCCTGACCCACTCGCCCCCTCCCCACCCAGGCACATGCTGCCCCCCCCCCTCACCCTTCCCGGCACTCCCCCCTTAAAACTCCACCATATACACACCCACCACTATCCTCACCACCTCCACCCCCTCAGAGACCGCGCTCACACAAGAACCCCACCCCGCCAGACTCCCGTTCCTGACGCAACTCACACACCGAACGCACCGCCGCCAGGTACAACGATACGGCCCCCGCCTCGGGGGTGAGAGGGAGATGCTGCAGGGGCGCCCACCACCTCCCCCCCCACCCCCCCCTTCCCACCACCTCCCCCCCACCCCCCCCCCTTGAGCAGACCGAGCACGTCACGGCTCGGGGGCCGAGCGCAGTGGCTGCTCATCTGACCGCCCCCCTAAAAAGTGAATTGTAGGTTGCTACACAACACCCCCCCCCCCCCCCAACCTCAAACATAACCTTCCACACCATACTTGCAAAACACCTCCCCCCCATCCCCCCCCCCACCTTCCCTGAGGCGGAGTGTCACGGGCAAAGGACACAAGGGACCAACACACACAGGGACACACACACAACGTAGACACACACAAACACACACAGACGTAGGACACACACACAGGATACACACACACACGGAGACACAAACCCCACACACGTAGAACACCAAAACCAACAACCCAGTATACACAAACACACAAAGTAGACACACACAAACATAGACAACCACAAGTAGACACACACGTACACCCGTACACACACGCACGTATACACACAAAACGTACACGTAGACACCAACCACACATGTACACGTAGGACACGTTTACACACACCACCACCTTTAAACATACAACACACAAACCATCACACACACATGTACACGTAGACAGTACACACACACAAATGTTACACATATACTTCCACACACATGTACACGTTAACAAACACACATGGAGACATACACACACAAACATTGGAGACATCACACACACACAGGGAGACATACACACCACACACAGTAACAAATACACACACACGTAGACAAACTCACACACGTATTACACACCAGGTATAAATAAACATAATGTATTACACACCACACACACATGTAGACACCACACATGTATACACAAAAATGTATACACACACATTGACACAACACACATGTATACACACACCACGTGTACACACACACACACACGTGTATACACACACACAGGTGTATACACACACATGTGTATACACACACCCACACATGTGTTATACAACACACACACATGTGTATACACACACACACATGTGTATACACACACCACAGTGTATACACACACACACATGTGACACCAAACACACATGTGTACCACAAACATGGTACACACACCACATGTATTATACACACACACAAATGTATACACACAGACAAAGTATACAACCACACACAATGTGTATACAACACACAAAACTGTGTACAACACCAAAGTACCACACACACACACACACACACTATTACACACAACACCACACATAACAATGTAACAACACCAAACAGTATACACACACACAAAACGTATAACAACTGTGGATACACACACACGTGTATTACACACAAACACGTGTATACACACCAGTGTATACCAAACAACACGTGTATACACACAGGTGATACAAAAAGTACGTGGTATAAAAAACCAAACGTGTATAACAACACACCCACACCACATGATAACCCACACACCCTAACAATGTATAACACACAAACATGTATACACACACAATATCCCCCAGCAACCCCACATCAGCCCACGGTTATCCAATCCACCCCAGCACACTGGCATCTCGGCCTCCCCACCATTCCCGCCCCATAACACATCAGCACCACACATCGACCACCCTTTGCCACCATATCCCCCATCGCACACCACATCCGCCCACACCCCATCAAGCACACCGGCTATCCATGCCCCCCCCCCCCCCCCCAGCACATGGCTTCTCGCCTTTTCCCCCACACCAGGCCCAGCCCCCATTCAACAACCATCAAGCCCACACAACCACACCATCGCCACCTTTGCATCCACCCCATCGGCACACCCCCACATCCGCACCCCCACCCTCAGCACCAAACCCTCCCACATCAGCAACCAACCATAACACATCACCCCATCAGTACAAGCCACAGCAGCACTACACACCGCACATGGGACGCGTGGGACCAATCCCCACCCAAATGCCACACCCACACCACAAACTCCAGGGCAAACCGCCGGGGCTATTCCCCGCTACGTAAACAAATAAAACGCAATAAGAACACACACATTCCCGCTGCAGAGATTTGAAACCACCAATTGTTTGGTTAGAGTAGGCCAGGGATGGCACATTCAGTCCTCGAGAGCCACAAAATAAACGGTCAGGTTTCCAGGAAAATCTGCTTCAGCACAGGGTGGCTCAATCAGGGGATCAGCATCTGACACTTGTGCTGAAGCGGGATAGGCCGAAAACATGACTGTTGGTGGCTCTCGAGGACTGAGATGGCCCTCCCCCTGAGGTAGGAAGGACTTGTCAATCTTACTCATAAAGTTGTGTATTCCTGTCTGTGTTATAATTGCAAGTAAACCCAGGTCAGCAAAAAGGTTGTATCCAGCCCGATGTGGCAAGCTTCTCTTATGTTCTCTTCTGCTTCTCGTCTGCTGCTATTCTGCTTCTATTAGATCAATAGAAAAGTCATAAAAAAAAAATCCCCCCCCTGCACAGCCAAGAACCTTGAGAACAAAAAGCAGAACTGGTCAACCTCTTCCTCTAAATATGGGTTCACATACAGGCAGAATAACCAAATAAGAGGGTATGTTTTTTTCGTGTTGGATAGGGCCGTCACTCTCAAAAATAAAGTTGTTGTGGCTGCCTCAAAACTGTCGTTTTCCGGCGGAGGAGAGGGCAGCCATCGTGCTCTATCCCAATTACCACCAACATCCACCCCCACACCCACCCCCCAAAGTTAAACAATTAAGAGATATATTCTGGGTGGGCAATGAGATGGTAAAGAAAGGCTAGAGTCAATGTACAGAAACATGAAAAAATGTTATGAAAAGTGGCCCGAATGAAACATTTGCGTTTTTTTTTTTTAAAATAGGATCGACCTTACTTTAGGATGAAGGACCACACAGGACACCATTCAATGACCAATAAATGTGTTCTGTTTTAAAGGGATGAAGCCTTTAAAAAAAAAAAAACAAAAAAAAAAAAATCAGATATGAGTATTTTTTTACAATACTTTTTTTACAAACAGAAGGTAAATAAAAATGTAAATAAAAAATTGTGGTACTTTGTAGAAATTGTGTATCAAGAAGGGACACTGCATTCCTTCTTTTTTCTTATGGTGTTATAGTAAAGCGCCGTGACACTGTCTAATTCTACATTTCTTAAACTGAGGATCGTTTTGGTTGCTCCTGTTATATATCTGCTACAATCTGATTGTGTGCCTAAACATAATGTCCGCCTTTCAGTTTCAATCAATCGTTGTCAGTGTTAACTCAGCAGCTAGAAGTGTCATTAGACTACTATGGTTAACATTATATATGGTTGCAGTTGTCTGAACTGCTGGGAAACCTTGGCAACAAATTATCCCAAACAACAGAGGGAAAGAGTACATCGATCTTGCACTGTGGGGAGTGGGCCTAAAGCGGCTATAGGAATCACGAGGATGCTCGGTGTATGAAAAATCCTTAACAACATGGTATAAGAGATGAATAAACAAAAATAAAAAAAACACTAATTATCTGAATATACATGAATGATTTATGAAAAATAAACATAAGATTTCACCGTTTTGCTGCTTTTAGAAATACAGGTCATCTCAATTGTGGAATTACAGTGGAAATGCCAGGAGGGCGTCTCCGTTATAAGGATGGGCAGGTGGCACTGCCAGGCGGTAATCCGACTCCTGAGTGCTGGGTGAACGAATATTAGCCGCGTTGGTTTCTTATTTGGGGGAGGAAGTCCAGCGTCACCGGCTTTTGAAGTGTTATTAAACCCTGGGATTAACCTCTACCGCGCCCGGGGGTTCCGACCAAGCACTTCTGTGTAGCAAAGGGCAATGAAGACATGCGTGCCATCCCTTTAATACCCTGTGCCCGTACAACTCCCCATTTATGAGAAATTAAAATGATCATTCCCCCCCTAAATGAAACAGTTCCTCTATCTACAATAGACAGTGAGAGATGTCAGTCATTGTCTTTCCATGTTTACATTTCATCAGAGCAATGCCCCTTAGGCTCAGGGTGCTCAAGCTACCGGTCTCGAAGATCCCCCAAACGGTTCAGGTTTAAGGATATCCCGGCTTCAGCACAGATGGATCACTCAATCCTTGCTTCACCACAGTGGCTAACTACGTCCGCTTCAACACAGGTCGGCTCACTCCGTCCCGGCTTCAGCACAGGTGGCTCAAACCTGACCTGTTGTGGGGCCGGTACTGAGCCGCCCCATTGGCGCTTGAGCGCCCATGCCTTAGCTAATACAAAAATATGATGCAAGCGTCGGGACAAAATCTCATTGCTGCAGCCAAGTGACATATCGATATACAGCGCGTCGTGCGACTGCCACAGCTACCTGAATCTCATAAAGATAGTAAACGGAACAATAGACTGCTGACAAAAGTGGCTGCGCTGCCCAAGTACCGCAACCTTGCACAATACCTTCCACCCCAGTGTCGCGTTAACAGAATCTGGCATTCCGCGAAGTGAAGTGGAGGGTTATATGGGGTGTGAGACGGGGAGGGTGGCGGGGCCGATGGGCCGATGTTGTGAAGAGGATTGACCCAAAGCCCTTTCCACATTTCAGTGGGGATGACAGCTCAAGCTAAAAGATATTCATCTAGCCATGTAAAATGGAGCACCTTTCCCCTTTATTCAAATTACTCGCGGCAGGGGCGGGAGGGGGGGCGGGGGACCATGTCGCGGCGGCCAATCCCCCGGCCCGTTGCGGGCCCCGGCCCTTACCCTGTGATTGGCTGCGTTTCAAAATTGGGCGGTGGGAGGGAGGTGAGGTGAGTGAGAGATTAACTCCTGTGAGGGCTGCATGGGGGGGGGGGGGGGGAGAAGGCGGAAAGATAAATAAGTGATTCGCGTCAGGGATTCTTTCCCCCCTGAGATGTATTAAATTTTGTAGGTGAAGATAAGCAGAGGGTTCGTTACATAGCCAAAGATGTGTAACCTACCAAAACAACACCACATGCACACTTTAACTTACCCTGTCCGTATAAGAAGTGTAAGCTTTCCCGGGGCAGACCCTCTCACCTACATGGTATGTTAAATGTTTGCTGTTCTGTCGGTATAGTCCTATGACCATAATTGTAATGGCAAAAGCGAATTGGTTGCGAGCGTTACAAATAAAGATGGTAATAATATATATGTTTAAACATCAAACATCTAGATACAATATAGGACATATAAAACTAAACGTGTACTATCTAATGTATGTATTGTATGTCTTTATGTATATAGAGCATTACAGGGACCATAGCGCTTCAAAGCTAGTAAGTTAATCATTAAGCTGACAATCATATAAAAACAATAAAACACATATAGGGGAGGAGATGGTTGAGTGGGTTGGCCCATGACATAAACAGTAAAGTTTAGGAAAAGGGTCCCTGCTCCGAAGACGATTACAATTAATATACGTAATCGGTATAGCTCAGCGCCGAAGCATCCAGTACACATAAATAATTTGGAGTCATGCTCTTCCGAAAATGTGGAATGATAGGAATATATGCTATAGCACACAAAGGGACGGGAGAGGGGGGATAATCATTTATTAATAGAAGCCTATGCGTTTTTTATACAACCAAATAAGCGATGAGAAGTGTAAGTAAGCACGTGGTACTCCATCTGTACTCATCCCAGTGCTCCATGCCACTTAGAAAGCAACAACCAAAATGACATGGACCACAAAAGGGTGATAAGGCTGAGCAGTCTTCAACTCAAGGCGGGGGTTCAACTCCAGTCCCAAGCCCCTCAAACAGGTCCAGGTGTTCAGGATGTCCAGCTGCAGCAAGGTGGCTCAATCAGTCCTGATTCGGCAAGGTGGATCAATAGAGGCTCAGTCTTCGATGAACTCTGATAGCCTGATTGAGTGGGAGTCATCGGAAAACCGGACCTGTTGGGGGAGGGGGCCGCTGTGGGGACTGGAGTTGAGCCCCTGTCTCTTATTCAATGAAAGGGAGTGCTTATGACCTTTGCAGAAGATTAACGTGGAAACGATTATATTGGTATATATATATATATATATATATATATATATATATATAAAAAATCAGTAGATTTTAAAATCAGATCCACCATCCAAAGATATATAAAGATCTATATAAGCTAGAGCTGCTTTTGAAGTCCCTGTAACATTAAGGAGTTCAGGATCTGTGTCTCTGTTTTAGCATCGGCATTTGGATAGCAATTAAATAGTGTTCTTGTTATTATGAGCTCACAGGTGACATCATAGTCGACTTAATCTATCAATGACAGCAAAAGTTTTCATTTTTATTGTGATGTAGGCAGAAATCGGTACTTTTGTTGCCAGAAAACCCTGTATTCTGCAGCAATTCAATGAAAAAGCCTTCAATTATACAAGACACAGTTATAATAGAATTCATACAAGACAGGACCCTCAGTCATCAAGTCACTTATCCTGGGTGTCTTCTTAGACCAGGAGTGGGCAAGTCCAGTCCTCAGGGGCCAACGGGTCAGGTTTTTGGGATATCCCTGCTTCAGCACAGGTGGCTCAATCAGTGTCTGACTGAGCCACTGATTGAGCCACCTGTGCGGAAGCAGGGATATCCTGAAAACCTGACCTGTTGGGGGGGGGGGAGGACTGGAGTTGAGAACGCCCTGCCTGAACACATTCAGAGCCCCGGGTTGCAGGGCCCCCCGGTCTGGCATTGAAAGGGTTAAGAGCAGCTGTACTTCACAATGTCACAAGCTCCTACATGACAACATCTATAAAGGAGGGTTGTGATGGCAAATTATACCTTGATCTTGCTGTGGGAGAAAAGCCGGCCTAGTTATTAAATATAAGCTGTGGATTGCGAGCACTTCTAAACATCTTCTGAGGCATTGAGCTGCCGGGCCGAATTGAAGCGAGGGCTCGAAGCCTCTCCTGCTTTCTTATCCCTGACAAAGAAAAGATTAGTAAATCATACAAGCGCCTTATTTGGTCCAGAAAAAGTAAAAAAAAAAAAATAATTGTATTAAATAGTGTAATACCTTGAAGTGGAGGTTTATAGTTTCATAGTAGATGAGGTTGAAAAAAGACATACGTCCATCAAGTTCAAACTATGCTAAATTTAGACAACAGATACTTTATCCTATATCTATACTTCCTTATTGATCCAGAGGAAGGCAAACAGAAAACCCCAGTGTCATATCATCCAATGATATCTCATAAGGGGAAAAATACATTCCTTCCTGACTCCAAGTATAGTACTGTATACAAGCTTTTTTTTTTTTTACGACGAATTGGCTATATGGAGGACCCTGTGAATTATCAAATCTTGTTCACTGTAAACCTGGGCTTCTCAAAATATGGAAGATAAACGTTTTTAACTGGTGTCCCCGAAGCACCTCCAAATTCACAGCTCGATCAGTCCTCTCTTGCCAACGAGAGGGGTGTGAACCAGTTCCACCTCACTTTGCAAAAAAGTTCCTGTCATTCTTTTAGGGATCTTGAAAATGGGTGAAACTCACCCATTTTTATCAGGTTTGGTCAGCAATTTTTTTTTGTATAAAACTGCTGGCATAATTTGGGATCAATGTAGGATATTCGCAGTTGTGCCAAGGTTTCATCCATCTGTAATGCCAATATGTGCACCATTGCCATTTAAATATCTCTACCCTTTTTATGATGTCACAGACTTGTATTTGTTTCTAAACACATTCATTTCCCCCCTTCCATCTCTTTGGGTAATACCCAGCATGCATCTATCTCTCCATACTTCTTTGAGTTGCCTGGAGTTTCTGAATTATTTTCACATTTAGAATCTAGACTAGGATATTCTCACTTCCGTACAGGAGCACAGGTATAATACTCTGGTCAAACACATTCAACTTGAATCTTGAGACTTCCTTTAAAAGATTGCCTTGTGTCTTAAAATGTGCTCCATCCCATCTTCATTCTCCTATTTATTTAATTCACAAGGTCCCCATGCTTTCCATATTTGCTGGCCAAGGTAGACATCGTTTTAGACTTTTCGTTATAATCCATCTATTGTGATTTTTGTTGAGTTGACACATTTGTTGAACAATTCATACGGAGGCTCATTGTCTTGCTTCATTAAATAATCAGGTTTGTCGCCGGAGGTCCTCTGAATTTGTGGCAATAATGAACAAAGTCACCTGCAAATTGAAGGTGACTCACATATATTCACACCTGATTCTTGATGACCTTTTCTTCTCAAGTCATTGTCTTGAACAGTTCTTCAAGCATTGCTGTCAAAAGCTTTGGTGACATGCAGTCCGCCTCTTGTCCACACCTTTTGTGGAGCCTTATCTTGTATTTATCCTAATATAGTCTAATATGGATGTGGCATTTTTGTAAATGTCCCTTATAGGAGTGGTAGATCATATTTATTAGTTGGAGAAATCACCTTGTTTCGTGTACAGGTTGGATGTGGTCCATTGTATTGAGTCCACTGCAATATCCCGCTCGTTCTCTGCAAATTCCAGAATCTGTTGCAACTGATTAATGAGAAACTCCTTTGTAAACACCCTATAAGGGATTGTAAGGAGACTGGTTGGTCTACAGTTCTTGAGGTCTTC
Organism: Ascaphus truei; assembly: GCA_036426205.1. NCBI lineage: Eukaryota > Metazoa > Chordata > Amphibia > Anura > Ascaphidae > Ascaphus > Ascaphus truei. Next base: position 15,042 of record WSYH01012944.1, read on the forward strand.
TGTGTCTCCTTCCTTATGGATGAGGATGCCATTGGGTTGCTTGGGAATTTCCCTGTTGATTGATGGTGGTTTCTTCTGGAGCTTCATTTCCCTGATTATGCCCGTGTTATCTGTTGCTTCTTAACCCATTCATTTCCCCCCAGTCTCTGTGTAATACCAACATACATGATGATACTTCTTTGAGTTGTCTGTAGTTTCTGAATTATTTTCACATTTCCAAGTCAAGTTTCACGTCCATCATATGTGTTCGTGTAAAATTTCTTGTAGAAGTCATCAACTGTTTTGATGATATGTGCAGCTTTAAAATATATATATTATTTATATACAGCCTTTGATTATCTTTATTGAAAATGAATTACCTAAGATACAGATCGATTGGTTCTCCCGTGATCGTCAGCAAAATCCGGTTTCCCAGGGTTCACTAAATGGCTGCCTTTCAGTTTCAAATCAATCCTTCAGTCAGTGTAACTCAGCAGCTACAATGTATTCTTATATTACTAATGTAACATTAACTATTGTTACAGTTTGCTGCTCAAACTGCTTGGAATATTGGCAACAAAAATTTCACAAACAGCAAAGTGTTACACTGATCTTTCACTTCTTATTTAAAAATCGCTATAGAAATCAACGGATGTTCAGTATATTAAAACTCATTAAAAATGGCATTAAGGGTTGAATTCATAAAAGTCAGTAAGTATCTTAAACTACAGAACTGATTTATTTTAAAAAACACATTAGAATATTGCTTGGTTTGCTCCTTTAAGTGCAACAATTTGCTTCTCCCCAGGAATAAATCGCTGCCGCCTCTCCTTTAAACCTTTGTTATCTTCCTCACCATATCCCAGTTACGTTTTCTGCCATACCCCGTTATATGTTTGCGATCGTCTCGCACAGCTCTGCAGATTCAACTTGTGTTCTTGTGTCCCGCTGTTTCTTGCAATTCCTCAGTAACTGCTTTTGTCTCGTCTGCGTTTTTTTCTTATCCTGGTTTTTCTTAGCAATTCCGTCAGTTTTATCTGCACTTTCAGCTATAATCTCCATACATATGTTGTATTTGTTTGTCAAAGTATCCCTGTGCATCTCGAGCGCGCTGAAGCAGATTGAGCTCCTGTTGAAATTCTCCACTATTATTCTTGAGGTTCTTATTGATTGTTTTGTCTTCTTTTTAATCAACTTTCTTCTCTCTATTATCACATCAAGATGTAATTTGCAGTAAACCAATCCCTGATCACTTATGTCAGAACCATTAAGGATGGTACAGTCTTTAATCAGAAGATTTGTATTAGTTAGGACAGCGGTGCGTAAACAGGGGGGGGGTGCTAGATTTTTGGGGGGGCTCAGCAGTTATAGAGGTCCCGCGCTCTCCCCCCAGGCATTTAAATTAAATGCCGGCAGACCGCGCAAGGCCTCTATAATACACTTACCTTCCCGTGACGTGTCGTCCTGGTAACCTGGCGTCAAATTACGCCGCGGGTCACGTGACGTGCCGTTACCATGGCGACGTGACATCACATGACCCCACTTCATTAGACGCCTGGGTCGTGGGGGGACGAGGCGCCGAGGAGAGCAGGCAGGGGTGCGCACAGGGAAAAGTGTGTGCACCCCTGGGTTAGCATATAGTCAATTTAATTCTTGAACCATTGGGTATATTCCACGTCAGTGATCTATTGAAATTGTTCTTGGATAAAGATGCACGATAAAGAAGTTTTCACACTGCAAGTTCTACCAATCGGTTTCCACGTTCATTCCTGATGCCGTCACCAGACTTCCCGACCAGTGCCTCCTCCTTTCTACTGGGAACCAATCTTTTGCATTGAAATCTCTCATCATGATCTTGAAGTGACAAGTCTGCCGTTTCATTGTCTGTGTGGCTCGATATTGGCGCCAACGGCTGGACAGTTTGAAGCTCGCATCTCTGAATGACGCGTCCGGCTTCCCTTTCTGATAAACTACTATTCGCCACTAGTTTGTTTTTCCATTTCGTGTTCATGGTGAAGCCCAATCCGCTGATTCTGTCCCGGGCCTGGCGGCAGAGGGTTAGGCCCGACTTTCGCTCCTGGCCGCCCCCGGGTGGGCCTCTCTCCGCTGCTGGGTTAAGCCAAGACGGACCCCACAGCCACCCTGGGGGGTGCAGAGGTGGAAGGGGACAGAGTAAGAGGGAGGGGGAATCTAAGAGAAGAGGGGGAGAGTAAGGTTAAGCGGTTAGGGAAAAGGAGGGATGAGGAAGAGGGGGGTGAGGAGGGAAAGGGAGAGAGTGTTAGAGGGAAGGGGGAAGAGTGCGAGGAGGGGAGGGTGGGATGAGAGGGAAGATGGGAAAGAGAGACGAAGGGGGGATGGAAAATGGGACAAAGGGGGGGACTCAAGGGGATGTCTACAGGGAGGAGCAGACACTCCTCCCCTCATCCCAGGACCATGTGGCTCTGGGCCCCGGGAAAGATGTCAGCGCCCCTTCTGCACCTGCTATCCCTTGTCCAGCAAGAGGGTTCAGACAGAACAGGGTGGCGCAGAGAGGAATAACTATTCTAATTTACCAAAGGCGTCAATTTTCCATCTTATACTATATTAGTGAAAGCACTGTATGTTTGCCTGCCTGCCTGCATGCATGCCTGCTGGATGTCCGGTGTCCCTAGGGGAAATCTCATTGGTCCCTTGGGCCGCCCCCACACACCTCTCATTGGCCTGAGGCGGAGTGACGGCCCAAAGGACACACAGGGACACACACACACACACACACAGGGACACACACACACACACACGGACACACGGACACACACACACGGACACACGGACACACGGACACACACACACACACACACACACACACACACACACACA
>WSYH01012945.1:0-17875 GCA_036426205.1 Ascaphus truei
GCTTAGTCAAAACCTGACAACTAGCTTCTCAACTACAAAGAATTTTACCCATAATTAACCAAGGTTTAAACCTTAACTACCCTGAACTCTTCTCTCTAACTCCGACATCACTCCCAGCTCTAAATCTATAAACCCTAAACTGTTTGTACCCTTCCTGCAGCCACCCTCTCTTCTTCCCGTATCTGCCCCCCTACGCTCTTTGACTCAATCGACTCCCCTGCTCACTCCTCCATCGGGAATTATACCTGTCTAAAATCCTCAGTATACTGACTATTTGTTTATTATCCCTTCCCTCTACGCCCCCTTATCACCCCTACATGTCTCAGCTCCCCTATGTACTCTCTATACTCTTTAATCCCTCCCGCACCCCCCATGCTCCCCTCCCACCACTGCGGATTACCCCCTCCAAGCGGCCAGGCATCCCCCTTCTGCACCACTATCAGAGTTCCAGTCCCCAGCGCTCAGCATACTCAGATGTCTCTCCCCGGCGGCGGAACTCGCACGCCCCCGCCAGGGAAGACCGATCCGCTTCCAGGTTGACGCCTCTCTTTAGACGTCACGCTGCCATCTGCTGGATCCTCCGTCGGCGTCCCTCCTGCTGCTCTCGCGAGAGCGGACCCCTCTACATCACTGGGCTGGGCGAGGCGGGCTCAGTTGGAGGCGGATCCTCACGGAGAGAAGGCTGGATTGAAGGAAGCTCCCTGGGCGGGTCTTGATATCGGAGCATTCCTTCCCGCCACAAACCCCGCCGCCATGAGAGTCTTCGCGCCTCGTCGTCTTCTTTCAACTCAGGTAGGTAGAGAGACGCCATTTTGGAGCACAAGTATTGGTGCAATCTCCATAGGGCCCACGGTTGTAGTTCATCTTTGGAACCTAAGCACCAAAAGAGACTCCCGTTAGGGTGATTTCCTCGCAGAGCCGAAGGGCAATAACTTTCTTAATCAGCGCAACAGGCGCAACATCAGTTCACAGTCTGTGATCTATCCATTGTTTATGGGCTTTTTCCGCTCCCCCCTTCCTTGTTCAGTCTCCTCTCCTTCGGGGGAGAAGAACCATGCCGTCCCGGCGGGGAGTCCGCTTTATGCCCTTGTTGGTCTCCCTCTGCTATATTGTCCGGTAACCCCTGCACCCCCAGTTTTTTCAAGAAGGCTGCCCCCTCCGAGGGGTGCTTGAGCACGTGTGGTCTGCCATTTTTGATGGCCACGAGGGCGAATGGGAATGCCCATCTGTACCTGACCTCACTGTCCCTTAATGCCCTTGTGACATGGGCTACAGCTCTCCGCCCGGGCCAGGGTGAGGGGAGATAGGTCTTGGAAAACCATGAGGGTGATTCCTTCAAAGGTGATATGGGGGGTGCACGGGCAATCCTACCCACCTCCTCCTTGACGGAGAAGTAGTGGAGCCGGAGGATCACATCTCTAGGGGGGTTTGATGGCAGAGGTCTGGAACGTAGAGCCCTATGGCATCTATCCATTCTTAAATCGGATTCCGTTTTGTCCGGCAGGATAGAGGCCATCCAGCGGGTCAGCAGGGCCTCCGGGTCCAGAATCTCCTCTGGGATCCCCCGGACTCTTAAGTTGTTTCTTCTGTCCCTATTTTCCCCATCTTCTTGTCGGGCCTCCAGGTCCATTACTCTCTGCTCTAAGGCCTGCACCCGAGAGTTAGTTTCTTTGTGGGTATTTGAGCTGACATTCATGCGCTCCTCAAGCTCGTTAGTCCTTGTCCCAATCTGCATGAGGTCGTGCCGGAGCCCCTCCACCTCCCCCCTGAAAAAGGATTTTAAATCTATTAGCAGGCGGGATATTTCTTTTTTAATGACTTTGGACTGCTCCGCTGCTGCCCTTGAGCCCTCCGCGTCTTGGGCTGAGTCGGAGTCAGAGACCGCTGACAGCTCCGCAGCTCCAGCCTTGCTTTGCCCGGTGAAGTAGGCCCTGACATCCGACTTGCGCCGGGTCTTCTGCCTCGTTGCTGCCATACTTTTTTGGGCTTATTTGTCGATCTGGGGTGAGTTTAGTTGTCCGTAGCGCTAGTTTGATTTTTTATAAATGCCGGTTTTGATATTGATTATTTGCCAAAAAGTGCCGGCGGTTGGTGGAGCTGTGTGATTACTCAACCATCACCAGCCAGCCGCGCATGCGCATCTCATAATAATGGAATTTTTAAGGGTACATACATGAAATGTGATGTCATGTCGCTAATAATTTTCACATACTATGCACATGAAACATCAAGAGTATCTAAACGCATCTAGATGATAGAGAAACGAGATGTATGTAAGATTTGAAGTTGACAACTATGTTGGGTTTATACATCCTATAATTATACGTATATAGAGGTAGGCACATCTTATGACAGATGTCAGTTCATATACATACCATGGTCAGTGATAGAGGAGATATACCTATAAAAAAAATGAAGAATACATAAATTGCAAACATTGACATGACATCTTCATTAATGTAAGCAACACATCAAAGTGTATATTTGGTGTTACATATGAAACACCATGTATATTTTGTCACATTAAATATGAAAAGCTGCCTGGTGTGCACATCATATTGATGCACATGTAACAGTGTAACAATAAGATTGAATGTAACCATACTGGAAGAATGAATGACTATGGCCATACTATGTGTATTGTGTTTGCATAATCAAAAACACAATGTTACTAAATTACTCGTTTGTAACACTTGTTGTATTCACATACACACAACTAGTTTACATTCGAAGAAGGATTATATAACCTGTGCAAGAATAACATACCGGTGCCACATGGCTTTGTCCACACAGCAGAGAAGAGAAAGGTGTGCAACCCATATTCATCTGTGTCCTAACAGAAGGTTATTATAATAAATGTAGTGTTAATATAACATAATTAATATATCAAAGTAGTACTAGGAACATATATGTATTTACGTACCAGAAAAAAAAAAAACTATTTATGAGATTCTGGCGTGTCTCGGCACCACTGGCTGTTTGTTCATTTTCAGCTGGTACATTTGTGGGATGCTCCTCTTCCAAAGCCTGACCTATGTCTGTGTGTACATTGTGTCTGAGTGCCACATTGTGCAAAATGCAACAGGCAATGATAATATCAGACACTTTTTGTGGCTTATATTGAAGAGCCCCACCAGTTCTGTCGAGACACCGAAATCTAGTTTTGAGAAGGCCAAATGTCCTCTCTATAATGGATCGCGTAGATATATGGGCAGCATTGTAGCTCTCCTCTGCTTCAGTTTGAGGGTTTAGCACCGGGGTCAACAGCCACGGCCTAATTCCGTATCCTGAGTCACCTATAATCAATGTAGCACACATAAGCTTACATTAGTGATAACATTCTAAAATAAAATCATTCCTAAACAAAAAAGAGGTTTGTGTTACAACATCCAAATATGTACTCACCCAGCAGCCAACCAGGTCCAAAATGGGCTTCTTCGAAAGCATGGAAGACTGATGAGTTCCTCAGGATAGAGGAATCGTGACTGGAACCAGGGAATTTGGCTACCACATGCATTATCTTCATCGTGGCATCGCATACCACCTGTACATTCAGGGAATGGTAGTGCTTACGGTTGCGGTAAGCATGCTCACTCTGACTAGGCGGAATCAAAGCAACATGGGTGCAATCGATTGCACCCATCACACATGGTATCCCTGATATGGCATAAAAGCCATTCCTGACTTCCAGCCACTGTGTCTGCTCTTTAGGAAAATAAATATAATTCCTAGTGCGTCTATTGAGTGCATAGAGAAACTGGGTAAAGGCCTGCGAGAATGTAGATTGCGAGACCCCGCCCACTATGCCCACAGTTGTCTGGAATGACGCGGAAGCAAGATAATGTAATGAGCACAGCATTTTAACAAGCCCAGGGACTGCACAACCTCTGGCTGTCACAAAATCTAAATCTCCCCTTATCTCTTCATAAAGAGATAAGATTGCTGCTGAACTCAACCGATAGCGACTTACTATCTCCTCCTCACTCATCCCATCTAACAGGGTTCTCTCCCTGTACACACGTGGACGAGCCACAACTTCTCTCCTCTGTCTTCTCCTCTGATCTCCTGTCCCTCTCCCTGTCCCTCTCCCTGTCCCTCTCCCTGTCCCTGTCATGTCCGCGCGCCTGTCCCTGTCACTGTCCCTGGCTCTGTCCCTCCCTTGCCCTATGTCATTCTGTTCTTCAGCAAGCCACTCGTGCAAAAGAATGTTCCTCCGTCTCCTAAACATGCGCATCATTTTGAAATCTGTAGCTGTGAATGAGCAGGTAATGGGCGTCCTTTAAATAGCTATGTGATGATGTCAGGTGAGTTTGTAAAATGCAACGTGTTACATTAACATATTAAAGTACTTGGCTCCCAAGCTGTATCCATTTTATCTAACAAGTATTATTTCTGTGTATTCAGCAGCCAATCGTGATATTTGACAATGATGTAACGTGAAGCTTTGTACAAGCATTCATTGTTAATTCTTAGTGTAATGTGTAATGCATGTAGCACTTCTGAACGCAACAGTCAGTCATGTAATGATGCTAAAAGCATGACATTGACGTAGAAAAAGTTTGCTGCAACATGTCTAATTTGCCATGTTAGTGTCACATGTTCCCAACAATGAATTCTCGTGTGCATATGCATACATTTATGGCATCAGGATAGTTGATATTGAATCAGTTTGAAAGGTGTAACAATGAGTAAGTATTGTAGATGTGTGTATAAGTTAGCATGAAGTGCTTGTAATGCAACTTTTACAATGTAAACATGCAATGTGATTGAGTGTCCAATAGCGGACGTCATGAAAAAAGGGAGGACACAAAGTACATGTAAACATGAGAAGAAAGATGTACATGAACGTTTGATGATGCGTTACACATTACAAGCATTGTCTAATGTAAAGCTACATGAATGTACGGTGGCTGTGTTAGATGTGTGACATGGGTAACATCATATAATAAATTGTCGCACAGATCAGTGACATGTGTGATATGATGTGATCTTCTCCTTTAAGAGTTGGGTATAGGTTTTTCCATTGCCACATCATCACATGATGAGTAATGTGACACGCAGATGATGAAAACATCTAAAAGTACAATGTTCTGCAAATAATAAACGTAAGGTGTGACACGATGCAGTGAATGCCCCCCACACTGTAATGCTCAACACATTTGTATTGTGAGCAATCGAACGTAAACAGTACTATAATGTTCTACGTCCCCGCTCCATTGACTCCATTGATGTATAGATGAGTTTTTTTTTTCTAAGTGCTGCTCCGGCAGCCTTAGCGATCGTTCTCCCCTCCAACTTGCCAACTTTAGTTGGCGGGACAAATTGGCCATGAAGTCTCAATTTCTTAGTGCCGATCAGCTGATTTTGCTACTTGAATACAGCCGAATTAAAAAAGTGGCGAAAAGTGCCAAAAAAACGGCTTATCGGCAGGCGACTGGCCATAACAAATTTATCGGACACCAAAACTGGCGAAATCAAGCACTTATCGGCGCTTACTGAATCTCAAACCCAATTTTGCAGGGAAAATGGCAAAAAAAGCCTTATCAACGCTTACTGCATAGAGCCCATTGTGTATCAAAGCTTAATGATTAATGATTTAATGAATTTCACCAAGGTGATGCTGCAGGACTGCCATACAAAGGAATCGAGCAAGTCCCAATGCACTGGAGGGGTGGGAACAGAAATATTCAGCTTACTAAGAAAGAAACGTTTTGGATACACAGATTAAAAACCTTAGTACCCAATGGTCTCAATATTGATATAGAGTTAGGTGTGTTCTTACTTTAAGAACTAGACTTTGAAGAAAAATTAGTGGTTTTAATATCTTTCATATCAAATGTAGATTGCACTAAATGTTCTTAAGAACAATTCTCAGTATAGTATTTATTAAGTCCAATCTGACATTCCTTGAATGTTTTTATATATATATATATATATATATTTGTATGTACCTCAACAACATATGTTGCATAAAAGCAACCTTACATTCATCATGTTAGTTTGAATGAATAAGAATAACACAGATATATAAGCTTATAAGCATCTACTAGATTTATTTATGAATATTAAAAAGATTAGGAAGTGAGTAATTGCACAATTATTGAAAGGGTTTTTACATTAATCATGCCATATTTTATATATTTTTCTCTCGAGGGAACGAACTATAAGAAGATCCTGGACTTTTATTTAGTTAGTGTGACGGTTCAGGGGATTATTTCCCCTTCTTTCACTCCCTCTGTCCCTTCCCTTGCCAATCTCCCTGTGCATACCCCTTCCTCTCCCGCTCCAGCTATCCCTGTTGCTGTCCCTTTACCACAACGCATGCCACGCAGGTCTCGCGCACACACGCGGTCCCCAGGCCCCTGCGGCAACGCTCCCCGCTCTCAGACCTCCTCAGTACCCACTGTCATCCACTCACCTCCGGTGGCGGTGTCCTCCGTTTCCCCCAGCTGGTGTGCCCGCAGTGCGGCGGTCCGCGTGTCTTGTGACACAGCCTGTGCACGCTCCTCTTCTAGAGCCTGTCAATCTCTAGACTCCTCCTCCCATGACCTGCACGCCATCTCTCTGTCCAACCCCTCTGTCTCCTCTTCTCTCCTCCTGTCCTATCCCTATTGTCTCCCACTTCCCTCTCTGCTCCTCCTCTCTCTCCCATTGGTGTTCCCTCCTTTATAATCCCTGTCTGCCCTCTCTATCATCGCTCTGCATAGTTCCTGTTATCCCTGTGTGTGCAGTCCTATGCTTTGCTCCCTCTGTGTTCCTGCTTCTTCCTGCTCCTGTGTTAGTTTGGATTTCCCTGGCTTTAACCCCTGCTCGTCCTGGACTACCCTGCTCTCTGTAACCCTTGAACCTTGCTACGAACTCTACTTTGCTGACCTTTGAAATCCTTGGACTTGGCTTTTGAACTTTGACTACTCTGCTCTCTGTACCCCTGGACTTTGGCGCACGGACACGACCATTCTTACGTTTAACCCATCAAGACCTTGCAAGTATCCTAACCACTTTTCCAACAGGCCCAGGAACACTATACCACACTCCGGGCTTGCTGCCACTGCTGTGGGTGTGTGGTGTAATATCGTTACACTCAGAGTTCGGGTTTGCCAGGTCTGCGGGCATACAGGCGGGACAGTTAGTTAATAGGGAATTTATTGAATGTTTTTATTATGTTATATATATTTTTTTTATATATTTTATATCTATATTATATATATATTTCTGAAAAATGAATTTGTTTTACCAGGTCTGCGGGCATACAGGCGTGACATTATGCAGAGCCCAACAAATGCAGGCCTTACAATTTGTAAGCAACCAGTTGTCTACAGTCTCCCAGCAATTGGCCAATTTCTCCCCTTTGGAGAGTTCCGTGGCTCCTACGCCACCGGTTTCCACAACCAATGCCAGATCTGGGCTCCGTATTCCTTCACTAAATCGCTATGATGGGGACCCCCTCGCCTGCCGCGGTTTCTTAAACCAATGCGAGGTGCAATTCGAGATGTCCCCTTCCCTGTTTCGTACTGGTCACGCTAAGGTAGCGTATATCTATGCCTTGCTCACCGGAGACGCTTTCGCCTGGGCCTCCCCCCTATTGGAGCGCAAAAACGAATGTATTTTTGTATTCGATACTCCTGCACGGCGCGAGACAGAAGCTTTCTCTCTTTTTCATATTTCGCAGGCCCGAAGATCTGCGGCCAAATACGCCATTGAGTTCCGTACGCTAGCAGCTGAAACCCAATGGAATGATGAGGCACTCACCACCGAGTACTGCCACGGACTCTCAGATACCTTGAAAGACGACCTGGCTACGCATGCATGGCCTTCGACCCTGGAGGAGTTGATCACCCTGAGCGTACGCATGGACCAGAGTACTCAGGAGCGATGGCACAAGAGGCACTGTTCTCGTTCTCCTTCCTCTGTTGTCACAGGTCGTCTACAACACCACTCCTGGCACTGGAAGCTCCGGAGCCAATGCAGGTTGGCAGTCAGCAACTTCGGGCCACAGAGAGAGTGCAACGTCATTTGAATGGACTTTGCTTCTACTATGCTTCTCCGGAACATCGCCTCCAGAATTGTCCCCTGAAACCGGGAAACGGGCACACCCAGTAAAGGTAGAGGGGCTTCTACTGGGTACTGTCTCTCCTTGCCCCTCTCTCCCCGAAGCATTCCCAAAGACGTTTCTGCTTCCTGCTACTTTGGAGGGCCTGAACCTTTTCCTGCAGGTAGAAGCTTTCATCGATTCGTGATCTCCTGGTAACTTCCTGGACCAGAAGTTCGCTTTGGAGAATCAAATTCCCATGGTCACAAGGAAAACTCCCATTGGCCTCGAGGCCATCAACGGCCGACACTCCAGCCTGCGTTTATCATTTGGGAGTCTTATCCTCTCACACTGACCTTGACCGACGGTCACAAGGAGGTAATAATCTTCGATATTTTTCAATCTCCTTCCATCCAAATTATTTTAGGATTGCCTTGGCTTCAACTCCACAATCTACGCATCGACTGGACCGGTACTCTGCCTCTCCAGTGGCCTTCGTCTGCAGAAGCTGTTCCTGTGGTGTCTCCTGTTGCAGTGCTTACCGGCCTGGATTCTGTTTCTTCCAATCTATCGACCCTGCCTACCGTGTATCAGGAGTACTTGGATGTGTTCAACAAGGTACATCGCCCGTACGATTGTCCTATCGATCTGATTCCTGGGACCATCCTGCCTAAGTGTAAGTCAGACCCCCTTTCCATCCCGGAGACCGAGGCCATGACGTCCTACATTCAAGAAAATTTGGAGAAGGGATTCATCCGCAACTCTACCTCCCCTGCTGGGCTGACTTCTTCTTTGTGAAGAAGAAGGATGGATCACTTAGGCCGTGCATTGACTTCCGTGGACTCAATAAAATCACGATGAAGAACCGGTACCCCCATCCTCTTATCTCTGAACTGTTCGATCAACTCCAGGGGGCATCTATCTTCTCAAAGCTCGACTTAAGAGGTGCCTATAATCTCATTCGCATAAGGGAGGGGGACGAGTGGAAACAGCATTTAATACTGCTGCGGCCGAGTTTATTCGAGCATTTGCCCGTTCTCGGCCGCAGCAGTAACCTGGCGCACGCCGGAGGGTGCCTGGCGCGCGCCGAAGCCTCGGAGGAGAGGCCCGCCGATCGGGGCTTCCCCCTCTCCTCACCGGGTCCGCCGGGTCCCCCGGAACGTCCCGCCGCCGTCCTCACATCCGCGCGACACCAGGGCTCCCTCGGGGAGCCCTGGGCACGCGTACAGGCGGCACAGGCACCCGATGACGCGTGACCGCGCATCGGTGATGCGCGGCACGCTGAGGGAGTGCGGCTCACAAGCCGGGACATATCCCGGCTTGCGGAATGAGCCGTACTCGAATAAAGTGTGCCGCCTGTGTACACGTTCAGGACACTATGAGTATCTTGTTATGCCCTTTGGTTTATGCATCGCTCCTGCCGTTTTTCAAGAGTTCATGAACGACATCTTCCGCGATGTATCGGGAACATTTGTCATCGTCTATCTGGATGACATTCTTATTTTTTCTAAAAACCTGAAGGAACACATTCAACATACCAAACTAGTGCTTTCTAGGCTCCGTTCTAATCGCCTATACGCCAAAATGGAGAAGTGTTTGTTCCACCAGACCTCTACTGCCTTCTTTGGCTATATCATCTCCAGCCAAGGCTTCTCCATGGATCCAGAAAAGCTGAAGGCTGTTCTTGATTGGCCGCTGCTTAATTCCCTCAAGGCTGTGCAGTGCTTTCTCGGCTTTGACAACTATTAAAGGAAATTCATCAAAAAAAAATCTTCTATTGCTCTTCCCATCACAGCATTGACCAAAAAGGGCGCCGATACCACTTCCTGGTCTCCGGAGGCTATTCTTGCTTTTGAGGTACTCAAGAAAGCATTTGTTTCCACACCCATCCTACGCCATCCGGACACCTCCCTCCCCTTCGCTTTAGAGGTCGACGCCTCGGACGTGGGAGCTAGCACAGTCCTTTCCCAGAGGATTTCCCCAAGAAAAACTCCACCCCTGAGGTTTTTTTTCACGGAAATGTTCAGCTGCCGAAAGGAATTATGATGCTGGTAATCGTGAACTTTTGGCCATAAAACTGGCTCTCCAAGAATGGAGACACCTTTTAGAGGGTACCAAGGAACCAGTTGCTATCCTCACTGACCACAAAAATGTGTTGTATATTGAGGGGGCCCGACGTCTGGGATCCCGCCAAACTCAGTGGTCGCTCTTCTTTTCCCACTTTAACTATACTATTTCATATATTCCTGGTACCAAAAATGTCAAAGCAGATGCTCTCTCTCGTCAGTTCTCCACAGAAACTGAAGCTAATGAAAGCACAGAACGTATTCTTCCTGCCAAATGTATAATTTCCGCTAACAACTTCGACGTGTTGGATGAAATCAACAAAGCTCAAGCTCACATTCCCAGCAGGTTCAGGGTACCAGAATGGCGCTTATATGAAGCTCCACGCTTTCGCCATAAAATTTTACTTTGGGGTCACTCTTCTAGAGCAGTCGGTCATCCAGGCTTCAAAAGGACAGCAGATATCATTAAACGGACATTTTGGTGGCCAAAGATGAACAAAGATATTCTCAACTTTACTAGTGCCTGCCCTGTAAGTGCCCAAAGTAAGACACTCCATCACAAACTGTCTGGACTTCTCTTACCTCTTCCCATTCTGGAACAACCCTGGAAGCATATCTCGATGGATTTCATTGTCGAGTTGCCCAATTCCAAAGGAATGAACACCATTCTGGTCGTAGTGGACAGGTTCTCTAAACAAGCACACTTTGTTCCCCTCAAGGGTCTCCCTAATTCTGCCACACTGGCTGATGTTTTTTCCAAAGAAATTTTCAGATTACATGGCATTCCCATTTCGATTGTCTCTGACCGTGGATCTCAATTCATCTCTAAATTCTGGCAGCATTCTCCCAGAGACTCGGAATCTCTCTCTTGTTTTCCTCAGGATACCATCCTCAAACCAATGGTCAAACCGAAACGATGAATCAAACTCTAGAACAATATCTAAGATGCTTCGTATCTGACTCAGAGGACAACTGGGTGGATCTCTTACCATGGGCCGAATTTGCTATCAATTCTCTCAAAAATGAGTCTACTCAAGAGTCTCCCTTTTTTATTAACTTCGGTTTCCACCCCAGTAGTCTTCCTCTCTCGTCTTCTCCTTCAGGCGTTCCTGCGGCCAACTCTCATGTTGCTAATCTACAGGAATCTTGGAAAAGAATCCTCAAAACTCTACAATCTGCGGTTGCCAAACAAAAGACCAAGGCGGATCGTCATTGTCAACCTGGGCCTTCTTTTAAACCTGGTGACAGGGTGTGGTTATCATCAAAGAACATTAGGCTTAAGACGCCTTCACCTAAACTTTCTCCAAGATTCCTAGGGCCTTTCAAAATCTTAGAGAAAGTTAACCCTGTTGCCTTTCGGCTGGATCTACCCCCCACCATGAGGATTCCTTCCGTATTTCACGCTTCACTCCTGAAACCCTTTATACAGAGTTCTCATTTCTCTGACCCTTCTCGGAAACCTAACTCAGTTTCTACCTTAGTACAACAGGAGTATGAGGTCCAATCACTCATTGATTCCCGCTGCTCAAAAAACAAACTCCAGTTTCTTGTCCATTGGAAGGGCTATGGCCCGGAGGAACGTTAGTGGGTGCCAGCACGGCATATACATGCTCCTAAACTTCTCCAACAATTCCACCAAAAATTTCCGCAAAAACCTTGGATGGATCGCTCAGAGATCGATCCTAAAGGGGGGGATACTGTGACGGTTCAGGGGATTCCTTCCAATTCTTTCACTCCCTCTGTCCCTTCCCTTGCCAATCTCCCTGTGCTTACCCCTTCCTGTCCCATTCCGGCTATCCCTGTGTCTGTCCCTTTACCCAACGCATGCCCCGCAGGTCTAGAGCACCCGCACGGTCCCCAGGACCCTGCGGCAACGCCCCCCGCTCTCAGACCTCCTCAGTACCCACTGTCATCCCGTCACCTCCGGTGGCGGTCTCCTCCATTCCTCCGTTTCCCCCTGCTGGTGTGCCCGCGCGCGGCGCTCCGCTCCGCGCATCTGGTGACGCAGCCTGTGCGTGCGCACTCTCAGGTTACAGAGGGCGCGCGCACATGCTCCTCTTCTAGGGCCTGCCAATCTCTAGACTCCTCCTCCCATGACCTGCATGCCATCTCTTTGTCCAACCCCTCTGTCTCCTCCTTCTCTCCTCCTGACCTATCCCTATTGTCTCCCACTTCCCTCTCTGCTCCTCCTCTCTCTCCCATTGGTGTTCCCTCCTTTATAATCCCTGTCTGCCCTCTCTATCATCGCTCTGCATAGTTCCTGTTATCCCTGTGTGTGCTCCCTCTGTGTTCCTGCTTCTGCCTGCTCCTGTGTTACTTTGGATTTCCCTGGCTTTGACCCCTGCTCGTCCTGGACTACCCTGCTCTCTGTAACCCTTGAACCTTGCTACGAACTCTACTTTGCTGACCTTTGAAATCCTTGGCTTGGCTTAGGAAATTTGACTACTCTGCTCTCTGTACCCCTGGACTTTGGCGCACGGACACGACCATTCTTACGTTTAACCCATCAAGACCTTGCAAGTATCCTAACCACTTTTCCAACAGGCCCAGCAACGCTATACCACACTCCGGGCTTGCTCCCACAGCTGTGGGTGTGTGGTGTAATATCGTTCCCACCTCAGTATCGGGGTCTTGCCAGGTCTGCGGGCATACAGGCGGGACAGTTAGTTAATAGGGAATTTATTGAATGTTTTATTATGTTATATATATTTTTTTTATATATAATTTTATATCTATATTATATATATATTTCTGAAAAATGAATTTGTTTTAATAAGATAAATTTATTTTAATTTATTAAATTATATATCTATTCTACTTGGATTTTCTGATATAAACTGTAATCTATTAATTTATGTAACCAATATGTAGCAATTTGCTATATGAACAGGCAATAGAGCTGGCTAATGTGTATACCTCTATGACTGTATGTTGAGTGAAAGAAGTGACTAAATAATTTCGAAATAATTTCAGAATGAAATCCATACACTAGAAAAGAAAGTAGTTAACTCCTGCTGGAGAAAATGCTATTTAAATACTAGACTGATTATATTATATGTCAGTGTGCAGCATATGTGAATGTCGATTCTGCTGTTTCCATTCGCATTCAACTATGTGACCAGGAAGCAGAGCTGGTTAATGCAAGCACTTTGGGGACTGTATTATGAATGACTGGAAGTAACTCAAAACAATTTGAGTATGTATTACAGTGGCGGCCGAGCTGAGTCTAAGGCGGCTAGATCCGCGGCTTTCAGATTATCCCGTTTAGGTGCGGTTTTATGTCGTTTTCGCGCTCGTGATATTAGCATTTTATTCTCGCTGGCTGCAATACTGTAATGCCGTGTAAAATCTCAGGGGGCATTTGCGAGCTGTTGTCTTGGAAGTCTAATACCTTCGCGGTTCAGCCCGCGTCAGTACACAGTCTGTGTGTGCGCGCAGTAATTGTAAATTTGCATATTTGAAGTATGCATGCATTTAGCAGTGCTGTGCTGCTGTACAGTACTGTATGTAATTTTTTTTTCTCCACAAACCAAACCATTTTTTTTTCACAAGCCTGCCAAAACCATCTTACTGTATTACGAAATTCAATCTGTGCTGTAGCTTTTGACTGCGACACTGTGTGTTTGACTGCACATGGTTAATTTTTGTTCTTTTTACATACTGTGTTTGGGGGTGTATTATTATGATGAACTGCATTTTGAAATTAAAGTACTGTACAGTATGTATTCAGCTTTGAACATCCACGTAGTAGTTAATTTTATGAATCTTGTACTTTATTCCTTTCAGAGATGGCAGCTTGCTTCTTACTGCGCAGTGTCCCCTATCAACATAAATTTCCCGAAGTTAATAAAGTTAGTCACTGCATCTGCGTGTAATTCTCTTTGAGATAGGAGCTTGAGGCGACCGCCCAACCCCACTGTATTGTGTTCTTAATCCTCTAATCCTTTCAGAGATGGCAGCTTGCTTCTTACTGCACAGTGTCCCCTATCAACACAAATTTCCCGAAGTTAGTAAAGTTAGTCACTGCGTCTGCGTGTAATTCTCTTTGAGATAGAAGCTTGAGGCGACCGCCCCACCCCCCCCCCCCTCTCGCAACAGAGTCATACAGTACATTTTCTGATGTTAGTTAGTTAATCATTGTGTTCTTAAAGCTGCAGTTCAGTTTTTTTTTAATTGAATTTTTACTTCAATAGTTTTAGTTTCATGTGTGCAATTACCTAAAGAACTGTATAGCTGCAGGTCAATTCGTTCTCCATGTATTGATAGGCAAAATTTGGTGACATACAGTAATTAGAGCTGGCATCTGTTTATATTCTGCTTCTGTCTCTCAGTGGAAGCTCATGAATATTCATGAGCACTCCTGCACTGACATGACATGTGCTAGAGGGAGGGCAGGGCTGGCAAAGGGGTGTGCCAGGGCTTGTGACAGGACATGAAGGGACAGTGCCTTAGCAAATGGCTGTTAAAATAGAATATTTGAAAATTGGTCTTTCTAAGTTGTTTTCTTAAAAACACAAAATGCTAAAAGTATTTTTTCTTACTACAGAATTGATTTACAGTATTAAAAAAAACAGACATGCAGGATATTGACTACGCCGGCGTGTACTGTAATTCTCTTTGAGATGGGTGCGTTTCAGAACTGATAGTTGTCTTAATCCTCAAATCCTTTCAGAGATGGCAGTTTGCTGTTTACTGCGCTTAAGTCGAACGCCCACCAACCCCCCCCTCTCGCAACAGAGTCGTCTGTGTCCTTACATACTGTATTGTGTTCTGAATCCTCTAATCCTTTCAGAGATGGCAGCTCCCCCTCTCGCACCCCCCCTCTCATTGTGTTCTTAATCCGTCCAAACCTCACACTGCCTGCATGTACTCTAATCCTTGTAGACATGGGAGCTTCAGTAGCTGATTAATGCACATGACTCAGCCTCCCCCCCCCCCAAACCAACCCTTTGAGGCTTATTTTACAGTAACGCTTTGGAAAATCCCTTCTCGATTTTGAAATGTAAATCTGATTTGCACAGCATAGTCAGAATTGAAAGTTAAAAACTCAAACTGATTAATGTTGCTTTGTCATTCATTCTTATTCATTGGTGTACTGAAGGGATGGGGGGTTGTGGTTGTTGTCAATGATTATGATTAGCAGTAATGTGAATAAATATTAATTTTATTTTCTCAGGAACCAAAAAATAATCATGAATAATACATACAGTAATGCTGTCTTTATTAAGTTCTTCTGGCAGATTGAAATTGGATAAACATTTTGAAAACATTTTTAAAACATGGGGAAACATGAATAATGCACATTTATAAGAATATTATTTAATAATATATAAGTACTGTAATTGAAAATGTGCCCTTGTATTCTCCAACGTCTTAGCGTGAAAATACACCGTCTGCCCGACTCGAGATGACTTCAAACCTCCGGAGGATTTAACCCACTCTTATAGCGCTGATGATCTGGGAAAACAAAATGGCGGACGAGCTCGGGAGAAGACAGTAATTGAGTCAGACAACCATTGAAGCTTTGTCAAAACTGTTCTCTCATTTATTGAAGGGTTACAGCCAGTTTATATAGCAAATTTGAGCATAGAAAATAACACAGATATGAGAGTTCCTGTTTTCTACAGGGCAAAATAAGTCTGAACAAATACGATTCAGCTAGAGATAAGTAGGTGACAGGTCAAGTCACATTCTCAGACCTGCCTAGCACAAAAATCCTTAACTCTATGATTGCTGGCTCCTGCAGATGACTTAGACGTCACAGAACCTGCTGAAGCAGTGGTTTCTTTAAGTTTTCTTAAAGGCAATTGGTTACGGGGTGATGGTATATCGGAATGAGACGAATCTGAAGTATCGTCTTCCCATTCACTCTCCCTGGAGACAGGGGGTGAAACGAGAGATGAAACTTTTGTGGAGCTTACGGCATTGGGAAGCTTTCTGTTTGGGCTTTCTTTACAGGACATCTTATGATGCTCAGATTCAGATAGGTGTGCCACCTCTGATTCTGCATCGTTTCTCAACTCCACATAGGTGGGTAGAGAGGGCTGTGGGCAAATGCCATTACTCTCCTCCCTGCCAACGGATGCAGGAGGTTTGGGGTGATGACTTGCAGCATAGTGTGATAACGCTGCCAACATGTTAGGATCAAAACTTGGAAAATAGTGGCACAGGTGTGATAGGACTATATGGGGGTACTTGTAACATCACACAAGGCGGTGGCGGTGGGGGTAACACATCAGGAGGTAGAAACTCCTGTGGGGATGCATTAGGGGCTTGGGAATACATTGTAGTGAGATTATCAGGCGGGGGTGGCCAAATTGGCTCCTCAAATTTTGGGTTATTATTTTGTTTTGCCTCATCAATGTGAGGTGCAACTTTTACCCAAATGCGGCCACATAATGCCATATAATGCATGTCCCACTCGGGATCAGGCTGAAACCATAGCCATTCAGGATCTCCACCCAAACATAATCCTTTTATCATTATCATATGAAATGCGGCAAAACTACCTTCCCATCATTTAGACAATACAATACACACTTGATTAAAATAACCAAAATCAAGCTCGTTTTGCACTGTAAAAAGATATGGGCAACACAGCGTAATATCATGCACTTATATACTTAGCACTTATATACTTAGCACTTATATACTCAGCACTTATATATCCTACGCACTGATATACTTATCTTGTATATGTTTACGCACAGATAGACTCAGCACTTATATACTTATGCACTTATATATACTTAGCACTTTATATGTCTTATATATCTTAGTTTATATATATAACGACATGCCCATGCACAATAATACAGAAAAAAGAAAAAAATCCCTTAAAAATCCCGTACAATCCTCCTCCCCCCTTAAAAAAAAATACACTTTTCCCACAGACACTGTAAGAGTTTTTCAAGCAGATACCCAACTATATCGCTTGTTCCTATCTGAAATAATAAAGGAGCGCCTAATGTAATAACCTGCCTAACCGTGAATAAGTAGCCAACTGCGTTAATACAACCTATGGGGTGGCTAAGGTAGGAAAATATATATAAAAACCCTATGTGGTTCTAAGATAAAATGTGTAATAACTAAAATGATTTTAATACAAAATATACATAACAAAATTATTTAAAAAATATTTAAGGAAAAATAATGATATTATATAAAAAAATATCCCGAATGAAATGAAATAAATATTAAATGAAAAAAATGTGAAAAATGTTTGAAAAATAAAAAAAAAAATTCCAAAAAACTTTTAAAACCTTAAAAGTCACAGAGTCCTGTTCCAGATGAATGCATCCAGGTATAGGCGGCCCGTTTACAAGGGATCACAACTCCCCAAGGATACCTGTGAAAGAAAAGAGAAAAAAACAGGCGCACACCTAGTGCATTAAAGTTTAACAATAATTTTATGGAACATTTAAAACCAGACAAATGCCCACTCACAAGTATAGCGGTTTTTAAATGCAGTTATGAGATAGGCCCTCATAAGCCAGTGGTAACGTTCGAGCCAGCAATGGTGTCCTCTCGTGCGCGGTCTCCTTCTACCGGAAGTGACGTTCACCCGGTCTGGTGTCCCGCACAAAACGGAAGTCCTGGCGTGGCTAAAGCAGAGCAGGCATTTTTCCCACTGAGAACGGATTGAGAGGAACGCAGATTGTGGGAGGCTCGGCGAAGCAGATCAGTGGATACATCTTTCGGCTCAATTGGTGGTGCAGCAGCTAGAGGCAGGCAGGCGAGGCCTCGGTTTCCTGGAGGGACTTCCGTTTTGTGCGGGACA
>WSYH01012946.1:0-17874 GCA_036426205.1 Ascaphus truei
TCCGACACTCAGGGGTCCCAAGACATAGCTACTATATCATGGGGGTCTGCCACTCAGGGGTCCCAAGACATAGCTACTATATCATAGTGTCTGCCACTCAGGGGGTCCCAAGACATAGTAGCTACGTGTTTAAAAAAAAAAAAAAAACAACAACAAAAACTTCATTTTCACTGAAACACCTGTGCTGAAGCAGGGATATCCTGAAAACCTGACCTGTTGCTGGCCCTAGAGGATTGGAGTTGGCCACTCTTGCAGTAGACGGTTTGTAAACTGACGAGGCTTTTGATCTGTGTTCTCTTTATTGGGTATGGAATCCTAGACTTGTTGTTAGGGAGGAGAACACTGCATGTTAGGGAGAGTGCGGCTCCGGGATGTGTGCGTTATTCTGGGAGAATAT
Source organism: Ascaphus truei (assembly GCA_036426205.1). Lineage (NCBI taxonomy): Eukaryota > Metazoa > Chordata > Amphibia > Anura > Ascaphidae > Ascaphus > Ascaphus truei. Next base: position 398 of record WSYH01012946.1, read on the forward strand.
TTAGAATATGCGATATCGCAGCCAGTGGAGAGCTGGCAGCATTCCCACACATGTTCCAGGGGTTGTGGGGGGGGAATGCTGAGAGGTGTTAGGGCCGCACGAGACCCAGGATTAAATAATAAATAGCAAGAGTACTACTAGCCAGGCAAAATAAAGAATTATTAGAAATACACACACAGGTTATTTACAATTGCACCATTCCCGCTCCATTACCCACTGCCTGTCACTTTCCCTCTGCACACACCTCTCCAGATTCTTGCTGCATGCAGTCTGTACCCCTCTCCTGTATGTACATACTGAACATCCTCTGCACCCCTCTCCTTACCCTGCTGCATACACATATCTCCTCTGCACCCCTCACCTGCTGCATGCACATACCTCCTCTGCACCCCTCTCCTGCTGCATGCACATACCTCCTCTGCACCCCTCTCCTGCTGCATGCACATACCTCCTCTGCACCCCTCTCCTGCTGCATGCACATACCTCCTCTGCACCCCTCTCCTGCTGACAGCCAAGACCTCCTCTTGACACCTCTCATGTATGAAGACCTCCTCTGCACCTCTCCGGCTGCATGCCACATACTCTCTGCACCCCTCTCTGCTGCATGCACATAACCTCCTCTGCAACCCCTCTCCTGCTGCATGCACATACCTCTTGCCCACCTCCGCTGCATCCATACCTCCTCTGCACCCCTCTCTGTGTATGACACATTGACCTTCCTCGGCAACCACTCTCCTGCATGCAATGCACATACCTACCTCGCACCCCCTCTCCTGCTGCATGCACATACCTCCTCTGCACCCCTCTCCTGCTCATGCACATACTCCTTGCACCCCTCTCCTGCTGCATGCACATACCTCCTCTGCACCCCTCTCCTGCTGCATGCAATACCTCCTCTGCACCCTCTCCTGTGCAGACATACCATCTCTGCACCCCTCTGTCCTGCCATGCACATACCTCCCTGCACCCCTCTCCTGTATCTAATAGACCTCATGCGACACCTCCCTGCTGCAATAACAACCCCCATAGCAAACCCTCACATGCTGAATGCAAAACTCCTCTGCACCCCTCTCCTGTATGCACATACCTCCTCTGCACCCCTCCTGCTGCATGCACCATACCCTCTGCACCCTCTCCTGTATGCATACTCCTCTGCACCCTCTCCTGTATGCACATTACCTCTTGCCACCCCTCTCCTGCTGCATGCACACACCTCCTTGCAACCCCCCCCACCCTGCGCATGCACATACCTCCTCTGCCACCCCTCCCCTGCTACACGCATGCACATACCTCCTCTGCACCCTCTCCTGCGCATGCACATCCCTCTGCCCCTCTGCTGCATGCACATACTCTCTGCACCCCTCTGCCTTTGCACATACCTCCTCGCACCCCTCTCCTGCTGATGCACATACCTCCTCTGCAACCCTCTCCTGCTGCATGCACATACCTCCTCTGCACCCCTCTCCTGCTGCATGCACCTACCTCTTGACCCCTCTCCTGCTGCATGCACATACTCCTCTGACCCCTCCTGCTGCATGCACATACCCCTCTGCACCCTCTCTGCTGCATGCACATACCTCCTCTGCACCCCCTCCCTGCTGCAGCACATACCTCATCTGCCCCTCTCCTGCGCATGCACACTACCTCTCTGCACCCCTTCCTGCTGCATGCACATACCTCCTCTGCACCCTCTCTGCTGCATGGCACTACCTCCTCTGCCACCCTCACTGCTGCATGCACATACTCCTCTGCCACCCCTCACCTGCTCGCAGCACATACCCCTCTGCACCCTCTCCGTCATGCACATACCTATCTGCCAACCTCTCCTCTGGCATGCACATACTCTCTGCACCCCTCTCCTGCTGCATGCACATACCTCCTCTGCACCCCCTCCTGTGCATGCACATACCTCTGCACCCCTCTCCTGTATGCACAATACTCCCTGCACCCCTCCCTGTTGCACATACCATCCTCTGCACCCCTCTTCCTGATGCAAATACCTCTCTGCACCCCCTCTGTATGCACATACCTCCTCTGCACCCCTCTCCTGCTTGCAGCACATACCTCCTCTGCACCCCTCTCCTGCTGCATGCACATACCTCCTCTGCACCCCTCTCCTGTATGCACATCCACCTCCTCTGCACCCCTCTCCTGTATGCACATACCTCCTCTGCACCCCTCTCCTGCTGCATGCACATAATCCTTGCCACCCCTCACCCTGCATGCCATACCTTCTCTGCACCTCCCTGCTGCATGCACATACCTCCTCTGCCACCACCTCTCTGATTGGACATCCTCCTCTGCACCCCTCTCTGTATGCACATACCTCTCTGCACCCCACCTGCTGCATGCACATACCTCCTCTGCACCCCTCTCTGCTGGCATGCACATACCTCCTCTGCACCCTCTCCTGCTGCATAGCACATACCTCCTCTGCACCCCTCTCCTGCTGCATGCACATACCTCCTCTGCACCCCTCTCCTGTATGCACATACAGCAAAAGATAACACTAGGCTTATAAAAGAGAAAAAAGAGGGAGACACAATGGGGTAATATTGTAGGGGCGTTCTCATAAACATCCGCAGTATCCTCCAACGGCTGTCCTCACATACTATACAACCAGTGGCAGAATTGTTATCCGCCACTGTTGATTGTGTGTGCCCCGCCATTGATGTGATGTGCCCGCCACTGATTGTGATGTGCCCGCCACTGATTGTGATGTGCCCGCCACTGATTGTGATGTGCCCGCCACTGATTGTGATGTGCCCGCCACTGATTGTGATGTGCCCGCCACTGATTGTGATGTGCCCGCCACTGATTGTGATGTGCCCAACATTGTTTTATAGTACGAGTACAGCCGGTGGAGGGTACTGCGGATGTTTATGGGAGCGCCCCTACGATATTACCCCATTGTCGCCCTCTTTTATATACCCGGTGTTATACTTCTCTCCCTCATCTTTTCCTGGAAGAGCATTATCGGAAGAAACTGTGACACTTTCTTACTTGAGGCTGAGTGGATGATTTTGTGCATTGAACACATTTTACTTGCACTTTTTTTGTGTCACTTACACCTAGTCACTTTTGTGTACAAGTGTGTAATATTACTATGGTTTTGTTTAGTAGGTTGTAGATCACTACACCAAGTTTATTTCATAAGACTCTGCTAGTCGTATTACATTTGCACACTGGTGATTAATTGGTTAATTGCTTGTCTGAGAGCGCCACCCTGGAACGCTGTGTATATTACTTTGGTTTAACATTATGGGCCATATTCACTAAGCAGCTTTCTGGCATGAGACACCGCACCGCCCATCCAGGTTACCAGGATGTAACGTGTCTTCCAGCGCCACAAGGCGTCTTATGGCAGAACACTGCTTAGTAAACTCGGGCCTATATAATGCTATTTAACAGGTCATTTTATTGGGAATGATTTGCTATCTAAATGTGTCTTTAGAAACGTATAAATGATTCAGACAATGCCAAGCTAAGTGTAAATGATGCACCGTTACTGCCGTTACCGTTACTGATGATTGTGCTTGCAGAGGTACAAATGACATCCCACCCAGGTTTAAATGCCCCAAACCCAGCATCTGATTTCAGTCTACACTGGCAGGCTCCTAAGCACCAAGTCCCCGGCGCTCTCTCAGCCGGAGCGTTGGGGTCGCTCCCAGTAACACCTCTGCTAGAGAGATACAGATACTGGTATATTCAATGAGCTTTTAAACCATCATACAACCGGTCCATCGTCAGAGTAGTAATAATAATAATAATAATAATAATAATAATAATAATAATAAAGAGCTTTTACAAATATTGTGGACGTGAGAGGACACTTCTCTGATCAGCACAACTTCTAAAGAGGTCATAGAGGAAAGGAAAGATTATATTGCACAATTACAGGTGGGGAAAACGCGCCGCCACAGGGATCTCGCAGGATAAATGACTCAGGCAGGGATGGAACCGGCAAAGCTTTTTTAATTAACACCGTAGTCACGTCTCCTCCCAATATACTGTAATTGCAGCGGTGTACATGTGTAACCAAGCATCTCCCCAAGGCAGGGTTGCAAGCTACACCCCAATTGTCTTTAAAGAGGCAATCTCCTCCTTGGACTATAGTGTACTAATGAGCTACTACTTAAGTCATAAACCTATTAGTGTCTCATTATTGGAACAAACCAACATCACAGATGCCAGCACCAGCTACACGAAAACACAAAGGGTCCAGAGTTATTTTTGCAAACAGTGTTATTCTCACTGAGTTTAAATTCTTAAAAAGATTTATAATTTTACAGGACTATACTACATTCACCCTTATTTTTTTATACACAAACACAATGCAACTTATTTTACCAAATATTAATTGCGATAACTATTGATAAAAAAATAAAAAAACATTGTAATCACTCAACCCTAGTGTGATGTAAAAAAAAGAAAAAAAGTGAGTAATAGCCACAGAGAAAAAAAGTTAAATCAATATATTATGGATTGGAAATACAAAAGATCACCTTTTTAGTCTATATAATTGGATGATGGTGTGCAGGGAATGTAATGAGAATTTGGAGACGCGTTGGGGGGGTGCGCCGGTGGCAACACTGGAGACGCGTTTTGGGGGTCCGCCAGTTTTTGGCAACACTGGAGACCCGGGGGGGGCGCGCGGTGGCAACACTGGAGACGCGTTGGGGGTCCATCGCTGGCAACACTGGAGACGCGTAGGGGGTGCTCGTTGTGCAAACGAGACCCGTTGCGTGCTGGCCGTCGTGTGGCAACACTGGAGGCGCGTGTGGGGCGCCGTGTGGCAACACTGGAGACCGTAGGAGGGTGCATCGGTGGCCCACTGGAGACGCGTTGGGGGGGTGCGCCTGGGCAACACTGGAGACGCGTTGGGGGTTGCGTCGGTGGCAACACTGGAGGCGCGTTGGGGGTGCGCCGGTGGCAACACTGGAGGCGCGTTGAGGGGGTGCGCCGTGGCATCACTTGGAGACGCGTTGGGGGGGGTGCCTGCCGGCAACACTGGAGACGCGTTGGGGGGTCCGGCTGGCAACACTGGAGACGCGTTGGGGTGTTTGGCGTCGTGCACACTGGACGCGGGTGTCTCGGTGGCAACCTGGAGACGCTTTGGGGTAATGAGATGTTTGTGGTGTTTTAAGTTTATTAATTAGCTGTGTTGGTGTGGAGAATAAAACGTGTATTGGGGCAGAAAGCCAATAGTTGCCCAAAACGCAACGGTTTTAAATGGACCACAAAATATGTGCGCGCTTGGCTCGGTCTCCTCTCTAAAACAGGTATTTTGGGGCTAGCTGGCACATTTGCAGTTTGTTTTCTGAACATCTGCTACAAGGCAGCTTCTGCAGTAACCACGTGGTGACGTGTGGGACCTCTCTTCCATTGTGTTCGATTAACAGCACGCTGGACAGCGAGGGATGTCACATGGTGCTGTGCCCACTCAGGGCTGTGGGCAATGTCATGATTTAGCACCCACAGTCTTTCCTAGCGGCAGCCGTCTTGGGAGCGGTAAAAAGCATCCCAGCACAACGGCTCTGGTGCAGCACCTGTCCGTTACTGGAGACTTCAGCCTCCACTGTCGCCCCAGGGCCAAGTCTGGACCGCGACCATTTAGTGACAAAGAAATCTGGAAGGATGCTGTGGGGTGTGGAAATGGGAGTGATAGTGGTCGGGGATGGGGGTTGTGATCGTGGTGGGAGGGGGATAGAATTCGGGTGGGGATGGGGGGGGGAATAATGCGTGTGGGATGGGGGGGGATAGATGCGTGTGGGGGATGGGTGGGGATAGAATGCGTGTGGGATGGGTGGTTGGGATGGGGGGGAATAATTTGCCGTGGGGGCGGGTGGATAGCGTGCGCTGTGGGGCGGGTTGGATAGCGTGTGTGGGGACGGGGGGTAGGGGTGTGTGGGACGGGGGGGATAGTGGGTGTTGGGGTACGGGTTTGGGGATACGGTGGTGGTTTTGGGTGCGGGGGGGATAGCTTGTGTCGTGTGATAGTTGTGGGGACGGGGGGGATAGCGTGTGTGGTGGGACGGGGGGATATGCGGTTGTGTGTGGGGACGTGGGGAAAGCGTTGGTTGTGACGGGGGGGATAGCGGTGTGGGGGGACGGGGGGATAAGCGGTGTGTGTGGGGACGGATGTGTAGAATACGGTGAGGGGACGGGGGGGATGCGTGTGGTGGGACGGGGGGGATATCGGTGTGTGGGCTGGTAAGGCGGGTGAGTGCGGTCGTGGTTGGTGGGGTGGACCGGTGGGGGATCAGCGGTGTTGTGGGCGGGTGGGTATATAGCGGTGTTGGAGGTGGTGTGTGGGACGGGGGGGATAGCGGTGTGGGGACGGGGGGGATAGCGGTGTGTGGGGACGGGGGGCTAGCGGTGTGTGGACGGGGGGATAAGTCGGTTGTGGGGGACGGGGAGAGCGGTGTGTTGGGACGGGGGGATGCTGGTTGGGGACGGGGGGTATAGCGGTGTGGATGGGGGATAGCGTTTGTGGGGAGGGGTTAGCGTGTGTGGGACGGGGGGGATCGCGGTGTGGGTAGGGAAGCTGTGGGACGGTGGATAGCTTCGTGTGTGTGGGGGACCAGGGATGCGGTGATGGGGGCTGAGGGGACAGCTGACGGGGATAGCGGTGTGTGGGGACGGAGGGGATAGCGGTACGGGGATAGCGGTGTGTGGGGACGGGGGGATAGCTCGTACGGGGCATAGCGTGTGTGGGACGGGGCAGGGTGTCGGGATCGTGGGGATAAGCGGTGTGTGGGGAACGGGGCTGTACGGTTGTGTGGGAGCGGGTGGTGGGGTGAGTATACGGTGTGTGGGGACGGGGGGAGAGCGGTTTGTTGTTCGGACGGGGGAGGATATGCGTGTGTGTTGACGGGGGGGATAAGCGGTGTGTGAAGGGTGATTTGCGTGTGTTGTGGGACGGGTTGTCTGTGTGTGGGGACGGGGGGGATAGCGGTGTGTGGGGACGGGGGGGATCTGTTGTGGTGGTGGAGTGGAATAGCGGTTTTGGGAGGGGGGTGGAGCTGGGGGAGGGGATAAGGGGGAACGGGGTGGTGTGTGGTTACGGGAGCGGTTGGAGGGTATAGCGGGGGACGGCGGGATAGCTGTGTGGGACCGAGGGGATAGCGGTGTGTGGGGACGGGGGGATAGCGGTGTGTGGGGACGGGGGGATAGCGGTGTGTGGTGAACGGGGGGGATAGCGGTGGTGGGGAGTGGGGGGATAGCGTTGTGTGGGGACGGGGGGGATAGCGGTGTGTGGGGACGGGGGGAATAGCGGTGTGGTGGGGACGGGTGGTATAGCGGGTGGGGACGGGGGGGGATAAGCGTGTGTGGGGGACGGGGAAGCAGTAGTGGACGGTGGTGGTGGGAGGAGAGGGAGTACGGGGTGGTGAGGTAGCGTGTGTGGTGAGGGATAGCGGTGTGGGGAGTGTTATGCGGTGTGTGGACGGGGGGATAGCGGTGTGTGGGACGGGGGGGACTAGCTGGTGTGGGACGGGGGGATAGCGGTTGTGTGGTAACGGGGGGGTATAGCGTGTGTGGGGACGGGGGGGATAGCGTTGTGTGGGGACGGGGGATAGCGTTGTGGTGGGGAACGGGGGGATGCGGTGTGTGGGGGGACGGGGGGATAGTCGGTGTGTGGGTACGGGGGGGATTAGTCGGTGTGTGGGGAGGGGTATAGCGGTGTGTGGGAACAGAGTGATAGCGTACGGGATAGCGTTGTTGTGGGACGGGGGATAGGTGTGTGGGGGACGGGGGATAGCGTGTTGGGACAGGGGGATGCGGTGGTGGTGGGGACGGAGGGTAAGCGTTACGGGCAAGCGGTGTGTGGGGCCAGGAGGGGAATAGCGTACAAGGGATGCGGTGTGGGGGACGGGTGGGATAGCGTGTGGGACGTGGGATAGCGTGTGGGGACGGGGGGGATAGCGGTGTGTGGGGACGGGGGGATACGTGTGTGGGGACGGGGGGGATAGCGGTGTGTGGTGACGGGGGGGAAGAGTTGTTGTGTTACGGGGGGATAAGCGGTGTTTGGGACGTGGGGATAGCGTGTGTGGACGGGTGGATAGCGGTGTGTGGGACTGGTTGTATAGCGGTGTGGGGGACTGGGGGGAGAAAGCGGTGTGGGGGAAGGTGGGAATAGCTGTTGTGGGACGGGGGGAAGCGTGTTGGGGGACGTGGATAGGGTGTGTGGGAGGGGGGATAGCGTTGGGGGACGGTGGATAGCGGTGTGTGGGGTGACGGGGGGATAGAGCAGTGTGTGGTGACGGTGATAGCGGTGTGTGTGACGGGGATAGCTGTGTGTGGGTGCGGGAGATAGCGGTGTTGGGGACGAGGGGATAGCGGTGTGTTGGTACGGGGATATCGTGTTGTGTGGACTGGGGGGATAGCGTGTGTGGGGACGGGGGGAATGCGGTGTTGGGGATGGGGGGGATAGCGGTTTTTGGGGATGGGGGGGATGCGGTGTGTGGGTGACGGGGGGGATAGCGGTGGTGTGGTGACGGGGATAGCTGTGTGTGGTGACGGGGGTGGTATAGCGGTTTTGGGACGGGGGTGATATCGTGTGTGGGGACCGGTGGGGTGGATAGCGTGTTTGGGGTTTGGGGGTTACATACTGGGGGATAGCTGTGTGGGGGGGACGACTGGGGTGTTATATCCTCTTGTTTTTTTTTGTCCTTACTTTTCACGTACATTATCCTCACCACTATACTACGCCGCAAGCCCGGGTCCCTCCGCCCACCTTAAATTAACTGAGATTTAAGAACAACTGCAGCCTGCAGGTGACAATCCATGTGGCGGCTTCGTAAACCCGGGAGATAGATTGCCCCCAACTTATGGGGCGGAATGATTGTCCGGCGCTGGCGTCATTGATGGCACAGGCGTGAAGCTGGTTTTTTCTCTCTTTAGATGATTTTCTTTTTAGTGTGGAACTGGGGGGATAGAGCGTGTTTCTTGACGGTGGGGATAAGCGGTGTGTTGGTGTGACGTGGGGATAAGCGGTGCATCGGTGTTTTGGGGAGGGGGATTGAATGGGTGTTAATAGCGTGTGTGTGTTGACGAGTCGTGGTGGGCTGTGTGAAAGGTTTGTGGTCTGTTCGCTTTTATTTTTTTCTTTTTTTTTTTGTCTTGTCGTGCGGGTGTGCTTATTTCGTGTTGCCAGCCCTCCCTCACTGGATCTGCAGGGTGGCGGGGGTAAACACATTAGGCGTATTACCTTGAAGTGTACACAGCCCCGCCTTCCCTGTTCCCTTTTCCCTTCCGCCGGATCTCTCCTCCATGAACGACGCCATAATAACCCCGGCCGGGCAATCCCCCACTGGTCACAATTCACAATTCCTCCCACGCCCCTCCCTCATCTCTCAGGCCCCCTGCTAGTCGGGTGTCGACGCCATTAGGCTGCATATCTGAATGTGTTGAGGGCTTTTCACTCCTTTTGCGTTGCGATATCTGGATAATGTCCCTATTTCCCTGAACCCTTCTTCTCCCTGACTCGCTCGTCGCTTCTCCTTGAGTAGAGCGGTCACAGCATCGCGAGAACGCCTTCTCAACCTTGTCCTTAACCCCGCGTCAGCAGGCCCGTATCTTCTCCTTAGCTTATCTCCTCCTCCCCCGCCTGAGTTTCGTGTGACGCCAGCTTCCTGTTCCGCCATCCGGGCGTCCCAGAGCTGCGGGATCGGAAATGGCGGAGGCGGCCAATCGAGCGCAGGTCCCGTATTACGCGGCTCGGGAGGCGTATGACCTGCAGTCTGGGGGGTGAGCGGTTTGGTGACAGGCTGTGACAGGGAACCCCACCCCCCCTCTTCCTGCGGCATCGTGACAGAGGAACTTCCGGTTCCGGCGGCGTACCATGGTGACCGAGAGTTTACACAGCTCAGGACAGGAGCAGCTGAGAGAGAGCACAGTAAAGACCCATTTCATCTCTCCACATCGTGTGTGTGTGTGTGTTTGTGTGGTGTGTGTGTGTGTGTGTTGTGTGTGTTGTGTGTTGTGTGTGGTATATATATCTCTAATTGTGAGACGCAGTGTTTGTATAATATATGAGGAAGACCAACGGAAATAAAATTGTCAAATCTGTATTGTAAAAATACAATAAAGTGTATAAATCGCATCACGCAGTCTACTTGGCATTTCTGGTTCCCCTGAGGAGCTCAATCTTGTTTAATTCTGTTCTAGGATGTTTAAATGTAGCCCCATATTTCTTATGTAACAGTGTTTCCCCCACCCAATCGCAGATAGGGGCCATTACAGGGTGTATGGTGCATATACCGTGACTCAACAGGGGGTCTGAGTCGTCCGCCGATGGTAGTGGGGGACACAGGACGAGGCTTCTGGGGTTCATTACCCCACATATCTCCTTAGCACTGGCTGCACCCTCCATGTGCCGTAGGATCCAGGAAACTAAAGGTGATCTCCCACTCGTACGAATTATACTTCTCCCCCGCTTACGGTCACGCAAAAGCAGGAGGTTTATATTCACCGACATTTTAAATTACTACCTCTGTAGTAAACCGTTACACCAGTCTTCTGTTCTCGCCGGATGGCATAGGTAAATTTGGGGTAAAGAGCCTCAATGCCAGGTGTCAAAATTCAATTCAATTAAACCAGACCACACATCCAGGAATCAATAGTCTCAGATAATGAGTTTTGTAATATATAAACAACAATTATGGGTTAAGAAAACCCCCTTAAGGCTGGTAGTGTAAGGCTGAAACCCCCACCATCAATCTCATTGGGGGCCACCTGTGGTAAAATAATAACTCACTGTTCCTCGTGGCTGGTAGATATGCTCTTCCAGATGTACAAAAGATGTAGGAAGGACGCACGATCCAATAAGGAACAGAGGAGGCCCCAATAGTAAGTACAAATTTATTGGGTCAATCAAGACATTAAAATCCAACGCTTTCGAACGTGTCTATCGTTCTTTATCAAGGATACATACTGTGTAATCAGTTCCTTTAAATACCCTCTACCTGTAGCCCCATTCGCGCCAAAAGATTGGTCATTGCGTCCATGACGTCATCACGTCTGCGCATGCGCGATAGCACAGCGCGAGCCGATGACGTCACCACGTCCATAGCCCGTGGACGAAGACGTCAGACAACAGCATCTAAGGGAGCGGAATGGCGGCAGGGAGGGCAACCAACTAAAACAGCCTGATGGCAATAGCCAACAGGGCAGAGGAGGCACAAAGTTAATAATAACACATAATAAAAACATTTACTTGACCTCACAACCGAAGAAAATACAAGGAAGGGGAAAGGGCGGGGGGCGGGAAAAGAAGAAAAGGGGAGGGAGGGAAGGAAAAGAGAAAACAAGAAAAGAAAAGAAGGAAAAGCTCATAATATAAAAAATATGATAAAACGTTAAACAAAACTCTAATAAATAATCACAAAAATATATGGAAACAATAATAACAAGAACTGTGAAGAAGAAGCAACAAAAAACAAAAAATAATATTATGATTACATAAAAAAACAACATAATCATGACTCATTGCTGTATACAAAATCATGAAACTTTACTAATGTGGTTACCTCGACAAAGTATATAAACTTGATGAGTGGTGATAAATCTCTATAGATAATAATAACAAGTAATTATAATTGTAACCCTGCTTCCTATCGCTTGGCAGCTGTTCTCTGTGCTGTGTTACCTGCACACACAGGGCCTATGAATCCTCTGCAAGAGAGCCCGGGGTGGCATACAATATTATATATAGGTTCGGTGCAGCGCCTCCACTGCGCGACAGATCCCGCCAAAGGGGAGTTTTAGTTCTCGCAGGACCTCTATACAAGAATTTTCTCTCAACACACCATGACATGTATATAAAACCAATCTTGTTTATGATAAGCCAACCTTACGATACATACATGCCATGACATTCCAATCCTCTGGACCAAACACATACATTAACACGCCACGGAGGACGTCCACAATTATGCCATCGGCGGACGCCGACAATAACTTGCGCCTCGCGCGGACCCAACAATACTTTCCCCCCCATCCCACACCGGGTGTTCCCACCCCGTGTCCAAATACGTTAATCAGTTCTCTCGCTCGTTCCACGGCCGTGTTGTATGTGTATGGTGCACTGCGCGCCACTAGGTCTTAGGTGATTGAAAGGGTAGAGTTGGTTGCACTTGATAAATACCTGCGAGCACTCCGGGTGCTCGGAACTGCACGGTTGTCTTCGAAAAGAGTCTTGGGGATCCCGCACGATATCTATGGCCTTTCTCCCCGGACAGGATAGTCCGAACAACGAGCAGTAGTTTTAGGGGGGGTAAATACCTTACTAAGGGTGTCCGCTCCGCTTTTCTCTACGGTGACTCAGGGCTAACTGGGCCGGGGCACCTTCAACGCGCCTTGGTGTGCAACCCTCCCAGCGCAGTTCTCCATCTCTCTCGCCTCACGGTGCTCTTTCTCCACGTGCGGCAACCACTGCCTATATCTCTGGCAACTCCCTCCGCCATAGGCTAACGCGGTCACCCTGACCCTCCCCGTGGGGGCTGCTGGGTCAAGGGACTGCGCTTCCTCCCGCCAACATGTATTCTCCTTCTTCGGGCCTGCAACTACTCCTTGAAGCGCAACCTCTCATTACTCGGGTGAATCAAGGGTCACGCTACATAATTTAACAATATCTTACAATGTTTGTGACAAATATGTTCATAACTGAAAGAAAAAAAATAGTATGAAAAATTGGACCAAAACTCAAGATTATCTGCAGTTCCTAAAACAATTTTAAATAAATAAAATTAACAATAACAATTAAAATATAATAATACCAGAATTAATAAAGGACTTGGAGGAAAAATGTATATTATTAACCATAAGGTAAAGTGGCTTAAATCCAGTCATTGTTCAAAAGACCAAAGGGGTGACGTGGTTCTAGAATAAACAATCAAGTAAGCCGCCATTATGGTTTAACAGATTGACGATCACTCCACCTCAGGTCTTATGATACCAATTCAAACTAACAATGAAAGTTCTTATACTATTGCGACATTCAATAAAAATGTTCTGACCACTGGGTGTGTTAAAATTTCGTGATTTCTTTAGTTCTTAATGCTCTTGAATTCTAATTTTGAGTGCTCTAATAGTCCTCCCACATGTCTTTTGCCACAACGCATAATGAGGTGGTACGACAAATTGGCTCTTGCCAGTTTCTGAAACCATTGATTGATATTTCTTTGTATGATTGACCACTTGTTATCACTCAAGATGGGAGACAATCAACAAAAAAGTAGCAGAAGGTTCATAAACTACATAGGTCCTACATGGGCCACACTGAAGAGCCGCTGGTGGAAAGTTATAACCATATAGGGTGCCTAAGTTCACTAGGAGTAAACTAAAACCTAGTATTTCTCTGCCGTACACAATACAAATGAGTCCTGACCCAATATACTTTGTCAAAATGGGGTCCTATAAGTAAAAATTCATTGTTTTGAGATGATAGCTTAACTTTCCATTCATCTGGTTTATATTAGATTTAGAATAAAAGTGGACATTTATTGTCAATCTATTGAAATTTTTAATGTTTTTTTTTTCTAGAACCACCCTTCCCATGATCACAATTATCTAGTGTCAGGAAAGTGGGCATCTGTTGTCCCGTAATAGGTAATACAGCATATCTCTCTTATATGCAATTTCACAAGCTTCGATAAATGCCCCATATGGGATCCCTATCTAAAAATCTCTGGCAAATTCTTCAGACTGAGAAGAAAACATTCTTAAAGTAAACCATTCCTTCTCAGCCTTTGAGAGACCTGCCCTCTGGGGTAGCCCAAATGACCTGTGGCGGGTTGGCAACTGCTCCGCCCTCAGAACTGTTTCCTTGAGTCTTTTTTTCAAACACTCTTGTCTGAATACTTTACTTAATATCTACAATACACTGGAGGATCCAGAAACATGTGATGGTGAGGAAAGTTTAAGGAATTAGATTATAGTTATTTTATAATATAATCACAAAAAGGGACCAATAGATCTTGAATACTCCTAAATTAAATGAAATACATCCACAAATCTTTTATAATCATAATATTTTTACGAAAGTGTTCATGCAAGAAAAAACACAACTATGTATCCCACCCCCCATAAGAGATTTGCATATGACGGTTGCAACTCGTGCCCATAGCATGCCACTTAATTGTAGATAAGCAATTTGTGATTGAAAGTGAAAAGTTGTGAGTTGAAGAAACAATAAATTAGCCCAGAAAAATTGAAGATGAAAGATTGAAATTTCTGGTACAGCAGGGCCCCGGGTATACGGTGTGGTTCCAGTTCCAGGGCCCGCGTACAGTGAAAATCGCCGAAAGCGGATCCGCGATTTTCAGTTATGTGCTGCGTTGTTTGCCGGTTCTTTCCGCGAAACCGCGACTAGTAGCGCGGCGCAGACAACCGTGTCTCGCAACCGGCCCTTGCTGCGCATTCGGCGACATGAGGATCAAGATGAAGATGCGGCCCCCTTCTTGGTCTCGCTCGCGTATCGGCGATCACCGCAAAAAGCATAGCGCCGACAAGGGGTCACATTCTGTACTCAATAAAAATGGCGGACACTCCAAACCACTGATTCACTGTTGTTAACTAATAAAGGGAGGACACGTCAGGGTGTAACCCATCTATCAATGATCATCCCACGTACACATGTTTTAATTGACATCAGAGATCACCAGAATCTAAAATGAAGAGGGCAATCTCTTAACAACAAGGCTGAAGGAATTCATGTAACATATCTAGAAAGACCATTGTCCCAAAGATCCAATCTAGAGACTATGGCCGGCCCACGGGAGGGCGACCAATGTCTTATGGATTTTTTGGGAGATGTGAATGAAACTTGGAATGAATGGGTGGGATGAATAATTAACGGAACTTCCATTTTTCGAAAGAAACTTCCATCATACACCTGAATCCATACAAGCTCACAAGGGGCCTCCAAAAAAGCACAAGGTTGGATCATTGGGAGTAAGAGTAGGACGAGTTATGTCACTTGGTGTTGAAAGCTTCCCGGACGTAATTGATCTCAACTACTGCCAAACCACTGACTAACCATTGTCAGCATTTTTATAATCAATGAAGAATAGATTACCTTTGAAGGCTTTCAGGGCAATAATTTCGTCTTGATATTCAAGTTTCTGATGAATAGTAGTGAAAAAGAAAAACCTTGAGCTTGAAGACGAAGGTCCTAATACCAAATTTCAAACATAGTTAGAAAAAGATTGACCCTGGTATAAGTAGGTAGAATAAGAAGCTTCTCTTAAAGACCTGAATTCATTCTGAAAAAGTAGGAATAACCTGTTCATTAGAAATTTGTTCGAAAGAGATCCCCATATCCTGCAAGATGTGTACAAAAGTCCCCAAAAGTATGCAGGCTGTCTGATCAGCCGTATGGTTCGGGTGGGGGTGAATCACCCTCGCTAATGGGTGGTGCCCACCTACCCAAGCCATCCTCCTGGTCAAGACAGTCCCATCCTTTTCTATAAAAAAAAATTTTAAAGCAATTTGCGGACAAATTTGTATTACATCAATAGTAGTGGCCAACAGATCGAAAGATATTGGTGAAACTAAGCTCTTGTCCCAAATTGACAATTCAATGGGGAGAGGTCAGTTCATTAAATGATCTAATAATGTTAGGAAAAGTCATCAAACTAACTTCTTTCTTTTGGGAGCCAGACCTGTACCCGTCTCCCACCCGCACTCCCTCTGCCCCTCCCTCTCCTTTTCCTACTCTATTTGTGTCCTTTTTGGAATTAACGGAAAGATTTTTTGTTGTGCTTATCTTGTTGACTATTTGTTGTTGACCTTGTTGATGTAAGTTCCCAGAACGTGGTTATATCCTGTTGAGGCCCTGACTGGACTACTGTCCCCAAAAGGTAAGACTGTCAGACCCCCCTTCTTCATCCCTGAGGGGAACCAACCACACTGCGTATAATATCTTGCTCCTGAGCATTAACAAATTAACAGAGTGAGAGGTGTGAGGTTTCCACATCCGCAATGTCAGAGTCACCAAGCTTTGGAGTACTCTATAGTGCTGGTTTTCAAAGATGGATTCTTTGGGATAGATATAAACTTGTATTTTGTGGTTTTTTTGAATGACTCCATCTTGAATTGATTTATTGTTTGCCAATGATAATTGAGTCTTTTCATATCATTTCATCGTCATCATATTTATTTGGTTTTTTTTTTTTTGCCTGATATCAATCACATCCTATAACCCGTAGCAAGAGGTATACAATCAATCCATTCTAAAAACTTCAAGTCCCAAACCATGCAAGTTTTTTGTAAGTCCTTATTTATATCCACTGTTCTTTTTCCTTATTTTCTGTGCAATATCAAATCCATCAAAGAACAATCATGAGAACTTGCACCCATTTTGCCTCAAAATCCAAATCCATCCTGGAAAACAAAGGTTGGGCCTTTTTGACACGTAGTCCCACTTGGATCTTTTGCAATTTAATAAATAATTTTCAAATAATAATGTCTGTCTTCAGTGCTGCATATCTGGGTCAAATATACCCATCGGATAGATACAATCTACTCTATTCTCTGAATTTGAACATGTTCATATGGACCAAACATTTTGGACATTTACATACCCATGAGGTGACGTCACCGTGATGCGCCCGCTTCCAACCTGCCACAATAGCCCTAATGCTCCCCACGTAGAGGTGGAGGGATAATAAAATAACAATACTTATATCTGATACACGACAAACGGACCAAACGGACAAACTAACTACAACGATATATACAAAAAACGTTCCGCTATGAAACTACCAATATAAAACAAATTTAAAGAACACTTAATGATAAATTGAAAATAATTAATGACAATAAGATGTTTTTAAACAATCACAAAGCCCAACCTTATCTGATAATATAAAAATATAAGTAGACGACCGCATCACTGGGCGCATAGCGCAATGCGTCCACTTGCTTTTTGGCGCGAAAATGGGCTATAGTGTGAGGAGGTAGTTTCATGTTACCCACCTTGATAAAGTCCCACGGGACAAAACGCTTGGTGCGTGGGCTTTGTGTTTTTGCCCTGTGAGTCCATGGAATAAATACCCCCCCCATTTTTTAGTCTGGAGTTGTTGGCACCTCATTTTTATCATAGTTTATTTTTCCTGCAGGATCCCTCTGCTAGCAGTGCTCCTTTGCTCTTCTTGTTTATGCAGACACGTTTTCAATATGTGCGGTATGGGTCCCGCCACCTCTGTAATAAACACTCACACAAACATACACTCTCCTACTGTATAATTTGTGTGTGTTTGGTACCGCCATAAGTTCACTTTAGTGAGGTGATCCCACCACTAACAATTTTAAACATAACTTTGTATATAAGAAACACACTTTGATTGAAAAATTATTATTTTGTATTTTGCTGAGGAGGTTTCTGACCAGTCTCTCTGTGGATATACATATTACTCCTTTGCCGTTATGATGTTGGTGAGTAATTTAGAGGATATGGCACAATGTGTTGATCA
>WSYH01012947.1:0-17871 GCA_036426205.1 Ascaphus truei
GGTGACAGAGAGAGAGAGTGGGTGACAGAGAGAGAGAGAGTGGGTGACAGAGAGAGAGAGAGTGGGTGACAGAGAGAGAGAGAGAGAATGGGTGACAGAGAGAGAGGGTGACAGAGAGAGAGTGGATGACAGAGGGAGAGAGAGTGGGTGACAGAGAGAGAGTGGGTGACAGAGAGAGTGGGTGCAGTGGGTGGGGGGTGAGGGGGTGGTTTACTGACTGACACATGGGTGGGTGGGTGACTGACTGACACGTGGGTGGATGACTGACTGACTGATACGTGGGTGGGTGACTTAAGTGTGGGTGACTGGGTTGGTGTCTGTATACACACTGTCTCACACACAGCCACTGATACACACAGACACAGGGAGGGGGCAGTCACACACACACTGGGGGGGGCAGTCACACACACACACAGAGACTGCGAGAGGGGCAGTCACACACACACACAGACTGGGAGTGGGGCAGTCACACACACACACAGACTGGGAGGGGGGCAATCACACACACACACACACACACACACACACACACACACACACACACACGTGGTGATTATATCACGCAATGCTTGTTTGTTATTGTACCGTGTGAGTGCATTTTTTGCCCCCTTTCCCCTCCTCCCTCATTAAAATACAATTTTACGCTAGTGCGTGCGCTCTCTCTTCCTTTTTCCCCCAGATATCTCTATCTCTATACATATATATAATAGATATATATCTCTCCTATATACTCTATATCTATATATATAGTCGGATAAGGCGTGGCACTCCAATAGGTGCTGTAAGACCAAACAGCTCCTTCACGGCCCATAAGAGAATGTATTATACGTTTCGTTCCAAGGATGTGGTAACCCGTGGGTTTCTGGATTATTTTTTGCTTTCACTATACACTTTTTATTTTCCAACATTGAGTGCTGTCTCTTGTTTACCAATCCTCCTTGGACGGTACGTTACCTATATAATTATATAGAGCTAGCCAACAGAAAAAAGTGAGCGGCCTCAAAGGGCCCCCCCCCTCATATTCAATGATAAATATTATATATCTTAGAAATTATATCATTGCATGCGTGTAATTGTGAGTATTATTGAATTTGTAAACATATATTCATTAAATACTTAGACCGCAATCTATCTATTCACCAGTGAATTTGAACATATGTGAAATAATAAAATTTATTAACATAAAAATTAAAAATCGAAATTAAGAAGGAGCAAACCATCCTTAAAGATGAAGTCCGTCAAAGATGTTTAGGCTGATACAGGGGGTCTCCGGCTGCTGCTCGAAAGGAGAACCACATCCATAAATCTGTAGAGGAGAAGAGGAAAACAGAGCGCACGCCCCAGTGTGTATACTGTATATTTATAGACATGGAAGTGGTGGAGGGGTGGGGAAGAATCGTCACTCACAAGGATAAAAAAGTTAAAATTGTCTGATAATCACACCACCTCCGCTCTTTGCTTGTCCTTTACTTGTCTCTGATGTCGCTAATCGGATACCGACGATCCGTGGTCATCAGATGTTTACCTCATCGTGGAGCAAGGGACCGGCAATAAATGGAGTCCTCTGAATATCTCTCAGCTGCTTGGCCTGTGAATGGGTACCCACCCCGCCTGTTCATGCGCAACGTGATGACGCAATGTCCGTGACTGATGCGTGATGACCGCTCTCTCCCCTGACGCGTTTCGTCACCTCATGGCGACTTTTTCAAAGGGTGTATGGAAGGGGCTGGGGCTCCATGCCATATTTATACAGACTTGTTGTCCTGACAGCCCGAAACACGCCTGAACGAATGGCTAATAACGAAGGCTTAATCACCATAGAAACCACATTTGCGAACATATATATACAAAATGGATCTTTATAAATAAAAGATATAGATATTGAAACGATAATTGAAGAGTCTGTTGGTATTGTTTTTGTATCTTAGGAAGATAAATCTAAATAACGGTATTGATTGATTGGATAATCAGAGTTAATTGAACACCAAAGAAATTTTATATTAAATGTGTTAAATTATTTCTTACAGTTTCAATTTCTAAATGACTTGTGTGTAATGAAAACTGTATATAAAAGATACACTAGTGGTTTTCCAAGAGCAGTGATAATTCATATTATCTATGCTAAAATTGATACAAAATCAGTATTAACACCTAATAATACTACCCATGATCATATATATCTAATTTTCATAACTCTTTAAAACAACTAACCATATACTCCAGTTCATAATTTACAAACTATACTATTGACTAATGACATTAAATAGAATTCTAATTGTGAAACAATAGATAAATAAATGGCGAGGTAGAGGGATCAATTCCTATCTAATCAAAATGTTATAATATACTCACTAGATACCTATTTCAAGGTCTGGTTTCATCTGTATATAATGTAGATACGTACCTTAAAGTCTCAAAGAGAGAGAAGATATTATTTAGTGTAGCTTATTATAAAAGTGCTCATATTATTTATATATACTTAAGGGGGGTAACTCTATCCTGTCCTTAACTGTTAAGTTAATGTATAAGTGCCTAATAGAGTAACATTGTTCCCTTCTTGATATTAAGACTAATTCTAATAGTGATGTACTGTGGATGCATATTACATATAATATTAAATCTGTGGAGTTTGTGAAAAACAGTGAATGTGTGTGAATAGGAGAAAAAAGAAAACAACCAGGTCAAGTATAACCTACCCTTTCTTTGGTTACACACACCACACAGCAACATCACAAGCCTATCACAGAGGCAGCGCCCCACGCTTTTTTCTTTTCTTTTTTGTCACATTTAATTAGTTTGATAGCCACATGGAAATTAAGAGAATATTTTCCTTTATTTATAAATCTATTGCCTTTTAAGCACTGTCTGTCTGCATACATTAGACAATTGATTTATATCAAAGTACTCAGCCTTAAAGACGGTGGTCCCTGCCCATCCAATCCAAAGCTAATGTTGGTCCATGATGCTGTACTCTTCGTTTTCATAAGAGTACATATGCAGATATGCAGGATGACCGCTTCCCTGTGTCCCACATGCATGTCGACCGCCTTAGCTCATTTTTTTTTTAAGTCGCAGTTTTTGTTTTGGTTGCACAGCAGAACCCCTTATACATGGCAGATCTGGGAACCGGGACACGCTTGCATTTTTGACTGCTTATAGTTTTGGCTGTGTATATATGACAAATGTATAATATACAATGACTATAGGTACTGTAACTGTCCCTTTAACTACTGGATTTCATAATCTGCTAATTACTGCATATTAACGATTTTACCATATGAAGGGATTTTGTACAGGACAGTATGATTTTTGTGTCAACAACCAAAATGTACATATAGGTACAGACACCCATTAGTCTTGGTATGTGGCATTCGTGACTAATAAAATGGGTACATACATCAGCACCCCACAGTTTATTGCATACATGTTTTAACATATAAGGTACATTAGATAAGTGTTAAGCCAAAAAAAATTTTAACTGTTTTGATACATTTTAATTATCATGCATATACTTAAATCATATAAGTTATGTTCCTTACATGCAATGGCCCATAGATTTTATTCAACAACGCCATGACAACCTTCCACAAGAATATATTTTCTCTATAAGAAAAGCGGTGTTCTTAATTCCTTCGACTCGGCTGCTTTCGTACTGGAATCAGCTAATTCGAACTTGCATGACCTGCTCTGTCCAGTGGTGCCGATTTCTCTAAAAACTTGCCTCTCTCCTGGCACTACTCCGCTCAAACCCTCCCCCACCTGCCACTAGCAGCATGGGACGTACCTGACCTGCATAGGCAGCACAGACTTACCTGCAGTGGCAGCAAGGACATACCTGCACTGTAGCACAGACGTACCTGACTGGCAGCATGGCCCGTACACATTGCCACTCCTCTTCACATCCACCACTCCTCCAGCCACACCACTCTTCCACCACTCCTCCCATGCTCAACTACTCCACCAGCCACCGACACTCCACCACCACTGTCCCCACGATCCCCCACTGCCTGCTCCAGCCACCGCCACTCCCCACTCTCACGCTCCACACTCAGCAGCCACCACACTCCCACTCTCCACCACTCTCCACCAGCCACCCCGCAAACTCCAACCACTCCACACTCCACCACGACACCTAGCCGGCCCGCCACTCCAACACTCCCTACATTCACTCCCCAAATTCACTCCCCGTCCTCGTCCAGCTCCTCCTCTCATTTCACACACTGACTCAGTCACTCTTCACACAGAAAAAACAGAACAAAAACTGACACACTACACAAATGTACTTTCACACTACACAAACAAGAATAGAAACACAATAGAATAACAAAATAGACAAATCCCTCACTAACCCATTCCCTCACAAACTCACCAATCTCTCCTCCTACCACCAAGTCCATGTTCTATCTCACCACCCCCACTCCCAACAGCACCCCCGACACGGCTGAAGAAATAGCCGCGCTTGTATATAGCGTGTAGAAGGAAAAGTCTCGCGAGAACTGTGTATTAAAAAAATTTCCGTGTTGCTTGGCTTTCATTATGTATCTTTTGATATGGTAAATTATGAGATTTTTGGTACAATCAGAGGATCATGTGAGAAGTTGACCAGATCATGGATATTGTGAATCTGCACATATTTTGGGTATTGTAACCACAGTACAATAAATGTGTACAAGGTTGGGGTGAGTGATGGTGGGGGGGGTGTATTGCTCCAAATGTACTGTGTTGTATCTCCCAGGGTTGGGTACGGCAGCACTTAACCCTACTAGCCATAGAATGATCTCCAACTAAAAAGTCAAACACTCAAGTTATTAGAAACGCTATATAGTAAAGGGATTCCTCACTTCCACGGACTCTCCACAGATCCCCCCGGAAACTAAGCGTGACATACACAAAAAACCTCACAGAAACACTATTTTAAGACCTTAGTTTGCCTTAAGCAAGTAGCTGCTACAAATAGGAACCGATTTTCTATACAAATTTTTGGAAAGTGTTCAGGAGCAGGAGTATCAGAGCTTTGAAACCGCATTTTGTTTTCGTCTTGGGAACCGCCCTTGCTCCTGGATGCAGCCCTGTTTATGGATTCCGCTATTTTCCCTGTGATGTAACAACTCTTCTGCCTCATGTGACCGGGTATTATAATGCTCACTGCTATAACCAGCCTCCCATAACAGGCTTGGAAGAAAAAGTGAATTGGCGCTCTAAAAAATGTGTTATTGTGCTGCTTATGATATTTTATAATACAAATAGATATACCTGTTTTACAATATGAGAGGTATATCTGGGCTGCGCGGCGTCGGGGTACGTCCACAACCCAATAGCAAAACACAAAGAAAAGACAGCGTCAAAAACGCAGGGTGTGCAATATTGTAAAACAAAATGTGAGGTGTAAACTGGTGAGGTATCACAACGTACAATCAATATAGGTAGATTGAAGTCGAACCATGTTATGGAGCATGTTACCAATCGTGCTCATGGTAACAGGACTTTTCTAGTCGCTGGCTTCTCACGTCCTGTGGACAAGCAGGCAGTAACAGCAGTCGTCACCGCAGGGCTGCCTCCAATGTAAGAGAACACTACCATGCGAGTGTCCGAGTGGGAAATCCGCTCAACTGTATCCATCCCTCTGAACACCAGTCTTCAAACAACTTCAAACAAACCCACAGGCTGGCGGCAGATTGATTCTTCGGCTATTATGCCGCTGCAGGGAACCTCAGACTCACGTCAGCCTTTACTCACGGATAACGCTAGACGCCATCGCGGACATTCATCGGGTCGCGTCAGGTCTGCTCAGTGAGTCACTCTTGTAGACGTCTGGAAGTCCCAAGATATGTCCCTATAGTGCGCGCGCCGCTTACAGTTCGCTAGATAATTAGACAATGTATGGTATTAAAACCATCCGCTATGTCAGGAATAATAATGCGCCCTCAGTCCAACGCGTTTCGTGTTTAACAACACTTCGTCAGGGAACACTTTCCCTGACGAGTGTTGTAAACACGAACGCGTTGTGACGAAGGGCGCATCATTTTATTCCTAGCAACGGATGTTTTAAATACCATCATGTGCATGTACTCGCTGACTGTAATCGGGCACTATACGGAATTCTTGGGAACTTCCGTCTTCCTCAAGCAGTGACTCACTCGCGCACGACGTCTGACGCCTCCCGATGATGTCACGGATTTGCGTCTAGCGTTCCTCAAGTAAACGGCTGACTGTGAGGTTCCCTGCACGGCATACTAGCCGATCACCTCCGCCCATGTGGCCGTTTGAAGCTGGTGTGCAGAGGCTGGATACGTTGGTACTTCCACCGTGACACTCGGCATCGGAGTGTTTCTCTTCATCTGTGAGTGGCAGTCCCCTGCGGTGTACGACTGCTGTATCCTGCATGCTGTTCCAACGGACCTGTGAGAAGCACCTGACCTAGAACGTACCTGTACTACCCTACACCAGATTGATAACATGTGCCATAACACTGTTTTGCTTAACATACTATTACTATATCTGATGTACCGGTCCTTGCACATTTGCTTCACCAGTACTTTCTAATGCTCTCTTTAATACTTTTCCATGTACTTTTTTATCGCTATTGCAACTATTAGACTTTGTTTTTTTCTACGTGTGCGCTTGAATTTCTTTACGCGGGGTCCCCTATATGTGCATCGCATTTTAACTGCCCCCCTAGTTAGAAATCGTAATTTAACTCTGATTTTTTCCGTCGCTACTCTTTCGTCTTCTCGCACCATGGTTGTTCCCCCGAGCTGTTAAAATTCCTGGTGGCTTCACACTCTCTGGCTTACTCTGCTCTGTTTCTGCCTCTGAACGCATCTACCGATGATTCCAGTAATGGTTCTTAATCTGGCTGAACTCACTTTCTTCTTTCCCACCCGTTATACCTTCTATATTCCTTGCATATTACGCACGCCCCTACCCGTGGCCGTCACGCCATTATTCATTCGTGTACGTCTCTTATTGCATGTCATTTAACTCCCTGTGCCAAGGGTCGGCAGTCCTTCTGTACATCCTATAGTGCCCCCACTCCGATTTCAGGGCTTACCAGTCTTTGACACCCTTTACCATCTCACTATGCCTGTTCTCTTTGCTTTTCTCCTGATACAACACACCTAACTTCCTTTAATGCCTTCACCGAATAATCGCGCTCTGGTGCACCGTGGTGATCTCTATTGTGCAGGAGTGCACCTGTCTATCTGTCCTCTACCCGGTCAATATTTCCTGGTCAGACTTCTTCAGCTTCTGAACTGCGCTCTCTACCCCTACATTCGATGCACTCCCCTCGTCGTGCTCAAACTGTTCATGGCTAACTCCTCACATCCTCAACAAAGCCACCGGCTCTCCTTCCTAACACCTCCACCGTTCCACCTCGCCGAACACTCTTGTACTCATCACACTCACACCCCGTCCTGCACTTCATTTCTTCATTTTAGCCTCGTGACGCGTCCCTCTAACAATGCCGGTTTCTGCATCTCAAACATCCATCTTTAATGCTTCAATTGGATCTGTAATGGTTCTTCCTGTATCCTCTCCAACACTCCCAAATAGAACACCAAAAAAAAGAAACCCCCTTTCCACCCCTCTCCGCTTAACCTGTTACTACGCCATTTAACTTTCTTAACTGTCAGCATCAATGTCTCTCTGAGCCGTCCCAAAAACTGTGATACTTCCTGTCCTTTTAACTCGTATTTATGTTGGAACTATAGCTCTTATTTGCACTTAACTCGCCTGCTCTCAGGATCTCCTCTCCGCTCTAATTACGACTTGTGACTGCTTTTATCATTCTCATGAGCTACTTCCTGTACAGCGTACTCTCTTATACAAGTACATATGCCTTTCGTGGCATTCCTCATACGGTCTCTTCCCACAGAATGAGTGCGTCCTCTAATCTGCCATATCGGTCGCCCTCTGGTTATCCTCACTCCTGCTCCTCGGCCTATACTAACTATAACGTGCACGGGGGATACGAACATCTTGTGACTGCCCACCAGCACCAGCATTCTTTCAACTAAGCCGTGCTATTGTAGAGTTCACGACCGCCTACTTAATTCCTCGTGCATGCATCATTTACTATTGCTATAGTTTGTTTCACGTATAACTGATGTCTATCGTCTGTTTTTCCAATAACCGATGCACCAGGAAAAACACAGTCACGGTTAGAAACGATTTTGGAGGACTAACACTCATGTACTGCTTACTTACCCGTTCGGTTAACCATTTTGATTGGATAATACAATATAGCGCAAACCAGCTACAAGGCTGTATCGAATAGGTCCCCCGGCTGATAAGAACCAATGCGTTCTCCTCTGGTCCCCCTCTGGTCTATGTCACTATATGTGAACTCCATATTGGTAATTCAAAGGCATTCTGCCTGGTAGAGTCCGCATTTGAGATGCGCGACTCTGCACTCTGTGCTTTAATTGCTTTGATTTTTCGACCTGCGCTTCTGCTGTTAATCACAGCACCGCAGCATGGGACAAAAACACCGTCCACCGCGTTAGTGAATTGTTTTGTCGGCATCTTAAAAAAATGCCAAGTGATTGCACCAACGGCATTTTCGGCTATTCCTATGTATTATAGGTATTTGGAACCATTATCAGGCTCTCCAGACATAAAGCTCATGTGTCTTAGTGAATCGATCCCGCCCCCGAAATTGAATCCGACTCCTCCTCTTCTCCAGACTGGTGAGCTGGTAGAATCTCACAAGCCTGTGAAGTATTCTAGGACGACACCCTTGTATCTATATGAATTCACTGGCTTTGGTGTCAACAACACTTTGGCATCCTCTGCTCGGGAGGCCCCTCTACCATGATGCAGGACTTTGTGTCTATTCCAGTATATGACTCAGTCACATATTTTTCTGTGAATTATAAACCTACACTGTGATGGTCTCCAACTCAATTATATCTCCAAGACTAAAGTTTTTGCCTACGGTGTAATAATTGTGTAACATTAGTTGTACAAGCATAAGTGATTAAATTCCCAAACGATAATTAAACATTAGCATACATCTTCAGGAGGACATGGGGCTAAAACAAGCACTGGTAAGGCTCATCGTGACCTTGCTGCCCTTTATAGGTCTGTGTGGGGGTCTTGTTCAAGTAGCTACTGTAAGTGCAATTTTTTCCCACACTGTAAAAACAAATCAATAAAGGTTTATGAATAAATATTGAAATGGTTTGTAATAAATAATCTCACACCAACTTATTTTATTTAAGTGGCTGTTTAAGGTATGATAAATATTTGTAATGTCTTTTAGTATATATACTAACTAACTAAGAAAAATTATATTAAAATGTGTCTCATCTGGGCTCTCCAATAGGAAATTTGATTTTGATCTGGCGTTTCATGAAAATTTTATAAAACTATCATTATATTGGGAACTGTGTAGGGTCTTTTCGAATTTATAGATATTGCTGGTTTTGTCAGTGGTTCACCTAATGTTTTTTTTCAATATCTGAATTGTGCTATGGCAATTCGTGATGCAATGTGTTTCATGTCTGCAGAGATAAGTTTTGGACTCTATCACTAGAATAATAATGCATAGTTTGTCATTTCTTTGGAAAAAATCAGAGTGTGCAAAACTTTGGCGGAGCTCGTACGCCAAATCCTGGATTCGACACTTAAGGCTGAGTCCAAAATGAAACATCCTTCCTTGGTAATATTTAAAGTGTGATAGTTGGACATATTGCAAGCGTTGGATACCCCAGTTGAAATATATCCGTAAGTGAAAAACATGCCCAGAACTTTGTATGTACTAAAACAGTTGATTTGCATGCCATGCACCTGTCCTTAATATATATCAGCAAGTGTGTGTGTGTGTGTGTTTGTGTGTGTGTGTGTGGGTGTCTGTGTGTGTGTGTTGTGTGTGTGTGTGTTTGGTGTGTGTGGTGTGTGTGGTGTGGTGTGTGTGTGTTTGTGTGTGTGTGTGTGTGTAGTTGTGTGTGTGTTTGTGTGTGTTGTGTGGTGTGATGATTATATGTTCTATCTCACCTCGCGGTATCAGTTCCCGATGTTACCGGCTGCACCTCTCCACACAAGTAAATAGACTGATCTGTCTATGGCTAAACGACAATGCTTTTATTTGTGGAAGAAAGTCAGTGGTAGCTCGAAGCTCGCACAATAACGATTTCGTTAGCCACAGACGGTATCATCTATTATATTGTTTGATTATAAGATATATATATATATATATATATATATATATATATATATATGTATATATAATATATATGCACGCTGCAGCTGGCACTCCAGCCAAATAACACAATTCACAGGTGCGCAGTTTACTGACATAATCATCAGTATATGAACCAATGCTTTTCCCAAGAGAAAACAAGAAGCAGCACTCAAATCATATGGTACAATAAATTTAATATTAAAAGACAATAACCTCAGCACAGATCAAACACGACTTTTCATCCGAACAGGACCTTTCCTGCTTACCATATTGCTTTGAGTGCTGCTTCTTTGTTTCGTCGCCTGGAGAAGCATTGGTTCATATATATATATATATATAACAGTATAATGATACTATATATATATATATATCCATAATATATATATCTATAGTATATCATATATACACAGTTGTTTAAAAATAAGTACAACAAACCCCTCTTGATCCTATGTTGTACATATCAAGGACATAATAACAACCAACTGTTTCCTTAGTCCGGTCTAAAAATTAGGTAAATCACAAACCTCAGATGAACAATTACACATGACATATTACAACCTGTGTCATGAGTTATTTAACAAAAATCAAGCAAATGGAGAAGCCAGGTGAAAACTAGTACAAAACCCCACAACCCCAATACAAAACCTTACTACTCTTCCATATGATTAAGATCTAAGTTAGCAGACAGGTGGCTGCTAAGTCAAATGCCCCTTGATTAATTGATATACAGCAAGTGTGACCACCTCATACAAGTCCGAAGTTTTAACACGTTTGCTGGTCCTGGAGCTGCAGGTGGTGTGTTAACACATGCGTTCACTGAGGAAATGACATCAGTTCAATGATCTTAGTGAAGCATTGTTGCGTTCGCCATCACCTGGGAGGGTTATACCTGCCATTTCCAACAATTTTAAAGGCCATCATTGTAACATGGAAAGATGATTGAAAAGTGGAAAACTTCAGACAGTTTCCAGTCTTCCCAGGAGTGAACATCCCAGCAATTCGAACCCCAAGTCAACAGTGCAATGCTCATAGAAATGTTGCAAAAACCCAAGTTTACTCTCAGACTCTACAGGGCCTCATTTAGTCAGTTTAAATGTTAAAGTGCAGACTACAAGTTAGAAAAAGACTGAACAGTACAGTATGGTTTGTTTTGAAAGGGTTGCCAGGGTTTGCAGAGTTTCTCAGCGTATGTGAATTGTGTGTTTTGTTGCGTATGGTTTTTTGATCTTTCAGGTCATTTGGTATCCAATTCCTTGTCTTGCATTCTGGTAGGAATAGATGTCGTTGTTTTAAAATTTGATGCACAAAACACCTAAACAACACCAACTAAGAAGGAAGATACAGCTCGCCAGTGTTACCTAATTTCTTCTCACAGACCATATCATTCGCATAATGATTTAAAACATCCTAAATCCTCAATGGAATGTTTAAATACCGCCCCAGAACGGAAACATTTAACCTCTTTTACAACCAAAACAAGAGGACTTCAATAGCGAATATGTGGTTTCTTTCTTTTACACACATCACAATTTGTTGTAATTTTATCCTGCCTGCCTCGCTGCCAATGTTCTAATCCACACACACAACTTTCCCCCCCCGCTCCCCACAGAATCCTCCCTTCCCCCTATCCCCTCCTGTGTCCCTTTAGTCACCTTTCTAACCCTTCCACATGCTTCAAACTGAAACCACTTCCTTCACCCGTATACCTAGCCTTCTACAGCTCTGTTTTTTCTGCTTTTCGTCCCAAACCTCTGTTTTAGCCTACTTTTCCTTGTAATCAGCATTAATGACCTGAGTGAAGAGAGGAGAACTCTTGAAAGCTGTTCCTACGACATAATTGTTAGTCCATATAACAAGGTACATCTAATAAACTGAAGTAATTCATTTATTCTGTCACTATCGCACTGAGACTAACACGGGCTAATGTTCCTTATTTATATATATTATATAATATCTAGCCGTTGTAGTGACATGTGGCGACAGTGATATTTACAATATATTTGTATATAATAATATATATATCTATATATATAGTATTATTTCTTTTGATCTATATATCTATATATAGTTATATATAGCTATATATCTAATAAATTATTTATGCTATACTGCTCATCTCATCTGCATGTCTTAGGCAGGTCGGCAACCACCCCGCCTTCCCCCTTATCCCACCCAGCATACCAGCACTTCACTTGCAAGCCAGTGGATTCTGGTAAATGACATGTCAAATAGCACACAGTGGTCACTTTTTGCCTTCAAGTAACAACTTTTTAAACGATGTTTCCTATAGGCTTGAAGCTTGCTTCATGTCACAGCTTTGATGCACAGCCAGTTTTAAGGTGCATACCCAAAAACCCCACCCACAGACAGTCTGTTTCGACGCTTGATGGGTCTCATCCATGGTGTGGGTTGATTTTACCTGTGAATGCAATGATGGCTGGGATAGCTAAACCAAAATACTGATTAATTTTATGGTGAGTAAAAAAGTGACAATTTATATATGCATTGTCATGTTATATGGTAGAGAGAACAATAGCCAATGTTTTTTATATTTGGATTGTTTTAATGGAATGCAAATTTAAAGAACAAACAGATATATTTTGTATGAACTTTCGAAAACGGCTATTGCTGCCCTATTTCTATAGAACAGTACTTTAATAACTATTCTATACAACTGATTATTTATGTATGTAGTCATAGTATTTATTGAAAACAGATGTGTTCCTTCTCGAACAAGTGGCTTATAATGGTGTAAAAAATGGTACTTTTGATTCTTTTATTCAAAGTCTATGAGTAAGTATAAAAGTCTCATGGTAATGTTTACACATATGGGTTCTCTGTACACAACTAATACTGTCAACAATTCACAAGATATCCTATCCCTTGATGATTTATTGTGAAGGTAATTGACCTGGGGACAAAAGGATTGGAGTCTCTAATAGGAATCAAATATCAAAAGCATTCCAGATTAGAAAGTCTAATAGAATATGGGGCAAACTGACTAAAAGCCTGAGTTGACAGCCAAAGTTAAGACGGATTTCTATATATTTTAAGATTGCTTTTGACTTCTGTTCAAGCACTCAAACACCTGCAGGTGACTTTACTTCCAACAAATAATAGCATTTTCCAGCCATGTATATATCTTTGAAACGCAGGAAAGGCCAATTTCCCTACAAGGAGTAATGTGGAAATTCCGTAGAGGAACCTAATTTATATACGCTGTGGAGCAAAAGGCTTACACATCATTGTGTGTAGACTACTTGACGATGAAAAAAAAGGATCATGCATTAAAGATCTTAAAACAGTAGTCTAATGTTTTAGAGTAAAACAACTTTACCACATATCCATTTCTTAATCATTTTTTTTAATGGATGTAGCCTAGACCTTACTAAACTTTGGTAAAAACTTGACCCTGGTAAACTTGCCAAGTTAAAAAGAACACAACTGTTTTATTCACAAATATCATCTTATTCACAACATTTTACTCATCAGAAAATGTGTGATGATCAGTAAATAAATTTGACTATCATTATTGACGTGTACACATCAGTAAAACATGATGCAGTACATACGCTTTGTTTCAATTTAGTTTAAATTAGTTAAATCTCACTTGAGGTACCTATCAATAGTATTCTCTTAAAACCATACGGCAAAATACTGTAACCCCCTTTGTGCCTGAGGGCTAATAAGCAGTTGCAAGAATGCCTTTAGGCATGAAGGGGTTACAGTACATAACAAAACACCCGCAGATATGTGTGCAAATTCCATACAGGTACGTGCAAGATATCCTACATACAATATTGTATATTAAGCTTCATTAAGGCTGAATTCGGTGTACATTATATACCATACTCATGGGCAGACCCTTACATTTTGATGTTCTTGTAATTTTAATATCATGTATTTTGTATCACTAGGTGTGGCAGTCCCTATACATGATAGTAGGTATACCTTAAGTATGTAAGAGATTTAATTCCATCCTTGGTAGCTGGTAAATTAGTGAACAATTTATTAAATGTTTTTTTGGAGGATGCCCGATAATCGACCAGGAATATCAACTTTAGTGATAACATAGAATAAGCAATTTGCTGTTATTTACATGTGTAGCAATTTTTTTTCCTTTATAGATCTGAACTTTTGCACTCTTAGAAGCCTAATATGTAAACTGCAAAGCTTACTGTAAGGAAGAGTTGTTTGTTAATTGAAACATATTGTTATTCCCTGTCACAAATCAGTCTTGATATTGAAACTTTGTGATTTTTTTCATATTTTTACAAGATCCAGTTTCTTGACCACAAGGCAAATCTTTAGTCACCATTCGGACTTGGGGTTACCACTTTTAAAAAGCTTACTTTACTGTAAAAGATCTCTGTTTAATATCTATTCGCGGTTTGACGCAGCTACCACAGTTGGAACCATATAGTACAACATATGTTCCATGACCAGCATCCCTGGGCATACAGAACACAAATAGCAACTATTTGAAATGTTCTAAACTTTTTCAAATTATCTTGTAATAAAATACTGGCTATTTATATCTGTCATCTACAAACTTTGAATGCATGTGTGTGCGATATTTCCCTACAAGACATTTTGACTTCTGCTTTAATCCCAGAACAAATGGTGTGCTTATATCCTTTGAATATACATGCCATTTATTAATTTTATCTTGACATCAACTTTTGTGCACCACTCCTACTGCAGTATCTTATCAACTTTTATCAGGAGCTTGACCTCAAACCCTAAATCGTAGCTCTAATGTGAGCCCTGTTAATATATGTTTATGCTTCATCGACACCTTGAAGGAACTAATCTTGGGTGGTAATCTTCTGTTTCTATTCATATGTTAAGACTATAAACCTTTACTTATTTCACTACTGGGCTTCATTGATGTACTGCTCTATGGTTAGCAACTGTCTGAAACAAGAAACACTAACACCAAATGTAATACAAAGTTGTATTTGAGGTAGTCGCATTTCCATGTATATAAAAATGAGCTGTGCCAAAGTGCGGGATTTCTAATAGTATCATCCTTTGTTACACTTTTTCTAATTTATCTATGTCATTACTAACCCTCAGAGTATTGTGCCTATTGTAAATTTTAAGCTACGGTTGACATAAAGAATACTACTGACAAATTGAGTTAGCCTTTCTGCTGAGGATTCCTAACATGCACAGTGCAGAGAAGCTTTGAGGCCTACACTGAAATATTCTGTTTAGTCTCAATCAGCATTCGTCTTCAAATTAATTTTAACTGTAAATTTATGACGACAGGACCATACTTCTTGAATATATCTAATGATGCTTCTTTTGTTTGTGTGCTGCTTTACCTAGGTTAATTTCAGCCTATTAATCAGATAGTAATCTGTTAAAAGTTGTCCATTTGAAGAGATTCCATGTGTTTTCAAAGCGATTGAATTTCTTCCCCTCAAGATAGGGCTGTTGCAGTGGTTCCAAAATCTAGTTGTAGATGTTTGTTTTACTTGTCTTGGATGTGATCATTCTTGTCATATGTCCATATTTTGTATTGTAAATATATCAAAATAAATTTTCAGATTTTCAGTTTTATCCTTTTGGAACCTAAGAACATTTGCTATCAGATAATTGTGCTGATATATAAACTTTAAATGCAAGACCTTCTATCTTTAATTAATATGCAGACATCTCTATTATTGATTAAAACGTCTGGATGTATCTGTAGAGGGACCACTGGAAACTGATATGTTGAGTGTGTAATAATGCGTACACAACTAGGTGGGCGGGCATTTTTCACGGTGTTTATCATATTAAACGATTTTTTTGTGTTTTGGTTGTTGCCGTAACTCGATTGTTTTTGTTGTTTGTAAATAATTCTGGGGGGAAATCCACATAAGCAAGATTAAAAATTGGCAACACTTTGACACCTTTGCCTTTTTTTTAGAAAGTTAGGAAGTTTTTTTCAGTATAATTAAAAAAACACACCCCCTAAAAATAATAATCAGGTTTTTGGCTAAATTTCAATGTTTTTTACATGTTCTTGTCCTAAGTTTCGACTTGATTTCAAGAACAAACTCAAATTGCAAATTTTGATTTCTAACTTGTTGAACTAGCGAGAACCCTGATTTAAAAAAATATCATTTTTATTTAGGATTTTTGATTCACATACAGATGTGGCGCTAATTGAAGTTACCCCCTTGGCAGCACCTGGGGCAGCAGGAGCAATGGTACAGAAATCAGGGAATTTCCAGAAGGATAAGCAAAGCCGGGGGTCCCTGCTCTACTGGCCCGTGGGAGTCCTATTCAAAGACCAGGACCTGCTGCTCTTTATCCTTCTGGAAATTCACTGTTTTCCTGTGGCCGTCTCCACCTGCTCCAATTCCGCATGTTGAACTTGAAAAGCGCCACATTTCTGTATGTACATAAAATCCTAAATTATATGTGTTTTTTAAATCAGAGTTGCTCGCTATTTCCCAGTTTATATTCAACTTTGGACTCCACTCAGCATTAAGTTCCGTCAGAGCAGCTATTCTTTTTGATTTTTCTGGGCACGGGAGCTGCTTGTTCGGGATAATAGTCGGCTCCGTTTATTCAGCGACGCCCTCCTTGCTCCCCAAGGGAACTACAGATACAGTGCTATCTGTACTTAAACACTTAGTGAGTCATAGTAGCACCTCATAATATCATAGTATTGTACACGTTACACATTACATATATTAGGTGGTGTCCATCGTCCCGGATTTTCGCCGGACAGTCCCGTTTTTTGTCTGGGCTGTCCTGGGTGACGGTCCGTCCCGAAATTCCTGATAGTTTGCCCCTGGTCCCGTGCGCGAGTCGGCGTCGGTGCGTCTGGGCGGAAGCGTGAGAGGCCAGCCGTGAGTAATTTTTTTTCTTCCAATAGTAGAATGCCGGGGCGGGGGCTTTATGAGTAGAAGCGGGGGTATTGGTTGAGGGTCAGAGAGTGCCGTGGTGGTGCTGTACCGCCGGTGGCGGATGTAGTTGTGTGTGTTGTGTTGTCTGTGTGTCCCGCATATTCACTCAGAAGTAAGGCCTCGCCAGCAAACGCTGGCACCTGTAAACTGCTCGCAGATTGAAGAAAAGCCTCACTACTACTGGCTCTGTACGTGTGGCTACTACACTCACCGGTAAGGCCATGACGCCAGTCCACAAATACTTACATACAGGATTTCATGATGTCATTATTCCAGTTTTTTTATGATTGTTGTGTTATTGACGATGGATCCTCACTTCCGGTGGTGTGTGTGTCCTCGCACTGATGTGGGTCTGCCCCCCTCCCGAATGTGGGTGCATGTGTACTGCCCCCCTCCCAGTCTGTGTGTGTGACTGCCGCCCCTCCCATTGTGTGTTGACTGATCCCCCTCCCAGTCCTGGGTGTGTGTGTGTGTGACTGCCGCCGCCCTCCCTCTGTGCGTCTGGTCTTCCTCCATTCTGTGCTGGTCTGTTGTGTGGTGGTGTGTGTGGACTGCCCCTCTCCCCATCTGTTGTCCTGTCCCCTCTCCCACTGTGTGTGGATGGCAACCTCCCAGTTTTGTGTGGGTGTGGTGATTGTGCCGGCCCCTGTCCCAGTCCGTGTGTGGGTCTGCCCCCGTCCCGCTCTGTTGTTGTTGTGTGATGCCCCTCCCAGTGTGTGTGTGTGTTGTGTGTGGGTGTGTGTTGTGTGTGTGTGATGCCCCCCTCCCAGTCCTGGT
>WSYH01012948.1:0-17870 GCA_036426205.1 Ascaphus truei
ACATTGCCTCAAGACAAGTAGGTTACACTAAACTAATTACATATATTTTTCCAAGGAAATAACTAAGGGCATAGTATGGGGAAAGTGTAGATTGAAAATGTATGAACATTGCCTTTGACACTTTTCCTCATTATAGATTGGTAAAAAATGTCAGCTATAGAGCGCAATGCAAAAGTATGTAAATGGCTACACCACTAGTTGACACTAAAGAAGCAGAGGATAGCAATTAATGCAACATAATTGCTTCTCAGGAAGATGTCGTACTGTACTAGTCGGATCCCACAGGGATTAGTTCTAGGGCCACTGTTGTTTAGTATATATAGACATCACATTAAGGAAAAGGTTGAATGTTATGTCTCAGTTTGTGCAGATGATATCAAATTATAAAACACCATACAGAGGGGAAGTTGCAAAGTGATATGATGTAGTACTAAAAAAATACACTTTTGTCATTTACTTGTAAGGTGATATCATACTGTATCATAAACACAACAAATAGAAAATAAAAAATATGCAAATAGTTTTAAAATATTATAGTACATTGGAACACAGGATAATGGGCAAAAATGATTCCTGCTTGGAGAAACTGAGAATTTAATCAGAATTATCCAATGTGTGCATAGGCAACAGGAGCAGGACTTGATAAACACATTAATAATAATAATAATAATAATAATAATAATAATAATAGCATGTTCTTGTATAGCGCTGCTAGTTTTACGTAGCGCTTTACAGAGACATTTTGCAGACACAGGACCCTGCCCCGTAGAGCTTACAATCTATGGTTTTGGTGCCTGAGGCACAGGGAGATAGTGACTTGCCCAAGGTCACAAGGAGCCAACAATGGGGAATTGAACCAGGTTCCCTTGTCAGTGTCTTTACTCACTGAGCCACTCCTTCTCCCATAACATTGTCAATTTAGTCAACATTGGCATTTATTTTACTAACTTTTAACCATCAGTTAAAATGCTTTGATATGTGGGTGTCAAGGAGAGATCAGCGACAGGGGTGGATCCCAGTGGCAAGAACAGCAGGGAGCAGGCAAGGATCATCAGGGTTAAAAACAGGGGACCACGGCAGGCAGCAATACTCGTAGTCAGGGTACAGGGAGTGGTCGGAAGCAGGAGGTAGTATATTGCAGTCGGGGTCACAGGCAGAGGTCGGAGGCAGGTGGTAATGTAGCGTGGTCGGGGTCATAGGCAGAGGTAGGCAGAGAGGAGGCAGGAATAGGATTGGGGCAAGGGAGCAGGGCTGGGACAAGGGAAAAGGACTGGGATACAGGAGCAGGACTGGGATAAAGGAGCAGGAACTAAGCAACATTGAGAAGTGAACACAGGAACCTTGCAGGTGCTGGAGGAACAGTATAAACAGGCACTGATAGCTAGGAAGGGGAGGTTTACATAGGCAGGCTGAGAGACAGAAGACAGGTGCAGGGTATCAGATTTTTGAGTCTGGAAGGTTCTTTGAGAGAGCTATCAAGAGCAGCAGCATTCCCGGTTGATGTACATGGGTACTGCAGACTATGACTTCAGGAAGAACCTGACATTACTCACCCCTTTCTAGAGTGTTCTCCAGATGATTTTCCTTTAGGAAGGACCTTCCTCTATCGTTGGTAGAAGTCTCTGACCAATCGTGGCGCATGTACAAAATCTTATGGTTCCCAGGACCTCTCCTGTGGACCATAGCCCACCATAGCCCACCCAGTGGACCAGATATTGGAGTTTCGCTCAGTGCAACCTGGAGTCAAAAAATTATTTCAACAATGAACTCTTCCTCATTATTCACCAGGACAGGGTCAGGAGTAGAAAGGCTGCATCCATGAAAAAGATTCTTCTGGAATGGTTTCACTAGAGATGTGAGAAAAACAGGGTGTTCTTTAATGGACTCTGGGAGTTCTAATCTGATGGACACTGGATTTACCAGCACTGAAATGGTGAAGGGTCCAATGAATTTCCCAATATAATGGTGGAGACTTTTAATCGTGGATTTCTAGTTGAAAGCCAGAACTTATCCCTGATGTGAAACTTTGGGGAAGGTCTGTGATGTTGGTCTGCTGCTTTCTTGTACCACACTTGCACATAACGAAGTATCTCTTTAAAGGTCTCCTGGATGTCTCGTAGGACCTCAAGTTTCTCCGTAACTGCTGGAAGGCGACCCGAAGATGGAAAGCAAGGGATAAAAGTTGGATGAAACTCAACATTTCAAGAAGGGAAACTGCTGTGTCGAGGAATGATATGACTTATTGTAAGAGAACTCCGCTAGAGTAAAAAAAGTCAGCCCAGTCATCCTGAAAATGGCAAACAAAGTAGCATAAGTATTGCTCCAATGTCTGATTTGACATTTCGTCTGGCCATTAGATTGTGGGTGATAGCCGAAAGATCAATTTAAACGAATTCCTAAGCAGGAACAGAAGGTTCTCTGGAATCTTGAAGTAAATTATACCCCTCTATCAGATATGATTTCACCAGGAGCCCAATGAAAACGGAACACCTCTTTTTTTCGCAACATATTTTTTATTTGAGTTTTTAGAAAAACATAAGGAAAGGGATACAGAAATAGAATGCTGTGTTGGGCTTGTGCCAGTTGTCTAAATTCCGAGCATTACAACTGGCGCAAGCCCAACACTGCACATCACCCAGTCAACACCATGCCAACTGTCCAGCATGGTGGTGGCAACATCATGTTATGGGAATGATTGTCTTCTGCAGGGACTGGGAAGCTTATCAGGATAGAGGGGAGAATGAATGGTGTAAAGTACAGGCGAATCCTTGAGGAACTGGTTGAGTCAGTCAATACTCAAACAGAGGAGGAAATTCACATTTCAGCAAAACAATGACCCGAAGCACAAAGCCACACTGGAGTTGTTGAACAAGAAAATAATTAATGTTCTTGAGTTACCCAGTCAAAGTCCCGACTTGAATCCAATCTAACATTTATGGTGAGATTTGAAGATTGCAGTCCATCGACAATGCCAAACAAACTTTCAGAACTGGATCAATTTTCCCGTGAAGAATGGGCAAAAATGTCACCATTCCATTATACAAACTAGTAGAGACCTATCCAAAAACACTCAGCAGTAATTGCTGCAAAAGGTGCTTTTAACAAATACTGACTTAAGGGGTTTTATGCAACCAGTAAATTTCATTTGGTACAATTCCTTTGCTGACATTTAACCTCCTCCTCATATAACAGTGTACAGTTTAACCACTACAGTTTTGTAACTTAGAATAAATAAAAAGTTAGTTAGATATATATCTATACACTCTCGTTCTTCCCTCTCCCAAACCCCCTCACCCATGTCTCACCTGTGTTCTCGATGTACTCTATACACTTCTCAATAAACACGGGGATGGGTCTATCCGGGGACACGACACTGCTCAGTGGGATACCAAAGTAATTACTCTCCCACGTGGTCTTGGTGATGGACGGACGAGATTTAGGCTTTGGCTTCTGGGAAGAGAAGAGCAGGTTAGAGGTCATCTAATGCATATGGAAAGAAAGGGGGGGTGTCATGGGGCGCACGAGAGAGCATCACGTACGTGTGTGTGTGTGTGTGTGTGTGTGTGTGTAGGGGAGCGCATTGTGTGTGTGTGGGAGACCAAGGAGAGGGCATCACGTGTGTGCGAGAAAGGAGAGGGCAGTCATAGGTGCCCTTACATTAATACTGTTCTGAGGTACCTTGGTGGGTCTCCTTAGGCTCCGCAGGATGTTCCTCTTGCGAGGGTCTTCCCCATCTGCCTCGTAGGCATTCGCAGTGTTGTCCGCCTTGGTGCCCTGTGTTCCTGGCTCCTCCTTCTTGCGCATGGGTCCTAATTCGTCATCGCTGCCCACGCTGAGGCTGGTCCTGTAGCTGGAGAACTTCCCAAGCTTGGTGCACTTGGTACGATACAGGACAGGCTTAGTGACGATGGATGCTTTACGTGCCCGCTCCAGGGAGCTGGTGTCCATGTCGCTGTCAGAGCCATTGCCACTGCCATTGGCCTGGGGTTTGTTGGTGTTTCGGATGGTGATTATCTTGCCTTGAGTGCTGTCATGAGGAACAGAGTAGATGTTCTCCTCCTGGTTCCTTGGTTTCACCACAGAGTCCATGGGCTCAGCGTAGTCTGAGGGGTCGAAGGGGTCAGAGGAGGACCAGGTGACAGAAGTCAGGGACTTCCTATGTCCGTCCAAGCTCCCTGGCTCCAGGTATGACAAGTCAGGCTTAGAGATGTCGAAAGGGATGGGGGGCTTTGGTTTGAGGGGCGGAGGTACCTTGTTGTTGAATTTGCCCTCGTAGGCGCTCATGACGGAGATAAAGGGTAGTGCCCCGCTGTCCTCCAGCTCCATGGTCAGCTTTGAGTGGTCCCTGGGTGAGGCCGCCACGACCGGCTCATCCCGGAGAAGGATGTGCTGAGGGGATGGCTCCAGGTCTTCCTCCGATTCGGGCAGGTGGGAGTTGCAGAGAGGGGAGCCGGCACGGGGCGAGCTGAACACCTCCTCCGTGGTGCTGCAAGCCTCAGCTGTGTTGTCGTACATGTGCGAGGCCTCGATGATCACCTTCTTCTCCAACACATCCTTGAAGAAGGGGTTAAACATGTCCAACTTGGGCTGCGTTTGGCCACATGTCAGCATAAGGAACTTGCCCTCGATGTCTTGCGCAATCTCCTCCCCCTCCGTCAGCTGCTCTCGCGTCACATTGTCCAACATTCCCAGCGGCCCCTCAGTTAGTGCCACAAGCTGCACGGGGACGATGTCCTGCACTTCGCACAGGAAGGCACGCAGCATGGCCAGGGAAGAGCGACGCTTGGCCGAGTAGAAGACCATGTACCCATGAACCAGACGGGTTTTGCGGATGCTGAAGGAGGCATGATACGACAAGATGAGCAGCTCCAGCCGGCGCCTCTGACTCCCGATGGGCAGGTCGAGAAGCACAGAGCTGCTGAGCCCGCATTGTGACGGACGGTATGTGTGAGGCTTCAGCGCACTCAGCACATCTTCCATGTTGAAGGGGTCTCCACACATCAGGCACATGGCGATACGCAGGTCGCAGTCGGCCAGGTCTTTGATGCTGGGTGTAGTACTCACCACGTTCAGGTTCCTCTTGGACTCCAGAAGCCCCCGCAGGATCTGGCTGATCTGCTTTTCATTGATGTTGCGCCCATAGCCAAGGCCAGTAGAAGCCGCGTCCAGGAACACACATTGCAGCTTGCTTGCGATTTGCTGGCCCTGCTGGTTTAGGCTGTGTGCCGTTTCCCCGCTTGTGTCCAACCTCCTGTTAACAAGGATCAGAGTGAGAGGCAGGTGGAGCAGGTGGTTTTCCCGGCGACCCAGGCTGCACTCTCTGCTCTTCTCAATACTCTCTACCACATAGGACAGCGACTCCTTGGAGTTATAGAGGCAGAGGCAGCCATGCGGTTGGAAAGTGGATGTCTGGAAGGAGTTGACAGGAAGTCGAACGTTGCCCTCGATGGGGCGTAGAGAGAGCTCGTACATCTTCCCGTCGATTACGTACTTGTCATCGTTGGTGCAGAGTGCTCGGATCTCGTTAGCAAGCTCCCGTGCCAGCCCATCCTTGCCCAGGATCACCAGGTTTATCCTGTCTACATTGAGGTCTTTGTGGGGTCTGTCAGACGGGTGTGTGCACCTGGAACTGAGCAGCTGTTCGATCTTGGTGTCCACACAGGAGGGGCTGCTGGGGCAGGTGTCCTTAGTGGGGTAATAGACAAAATGAATGTGTTTGAGGATGAGGGCATCGCGCTCCGCCTGTAGCTTCTGCAGAGCTTTGAAACGCTGCTCCTCGCCCAGTACCTCCTGGATCACACCCATTTTCTCTTTACTAGGCTTTGCATCTAACTCTAGCTCATAGAACAGCTCTGAATATTCAAGCAGCAGCTCTTGGAAGTCCTCCTTGGCCTTGTCGATGATTTCCTTCTGATGCCTGCCGTAGATTTCCAGGTAGACCGGTTCCTCAAGCCACTGGTAGAACTCCTCGCTCATGATGAAACTGCGAGCCTCCTCCCAGGGCTTCCCTGGGGTGATGAAGAGGGATGTGCACAGGTTCTCCTTGAAGGACCTCTTCATCTCTTCTTTCTTCCTGGCATTCCTTAGCTTCTCCAAATGGATGGTAAATACATCTGCGGCCTGCACCGTCTCTGTCAGGTCGTACGGTATGCGCTCATCCTCCATGTTGTCGATATGGCTTGTCAGGTCCCATGGTGTCTCCTCAAGGACCACAAACAACTTGGGAAAGTCGACCTTGGTCTCTAACAGCTTAGTCACCTTGTTCCAGCTCAAGTGGTCGATTTCCTCCAGGTTTGGCACGAGGGCATTGAGGGCGCGGGGCAGTTGTGAGAGGTAAACCTTGCGCCTCCGATCTATGTGGTCCAGTTTGAGCCGCTGCACGTGTAGCTGGAAGAGTTTCCTGGCCTTGTCGGTGCCCTCCAGGTACACATAATCCTGGTACTCGCTGCAGCTCTGCATACGCCGGCTGATGTTGAGCCACGTCTCATTGTGAGTGTTTACCACACGCCCCACCAGCCACTCATA
Source organism: Ascaphus truei (assembly GCA_036426205.1). Taxonomy (NCBI): domain Eukaryota; kingdom Metazoa; phylum Chordata; class Amphibia; order Anura; family Ascaphidae; genus Ascaphus; species Ascaphus truei. The sequence goes on from WSYH01012948.1 coordinate 6,526, forward strand.
CTTGTCCTTTGCAGTCGCGATTTGGTGACTCTGTTGCTTCAGCGACTCAAAGTAGGGGATGATCTTGGACTTCCCACGACTTTTGTCAATCAGCTGCACCAGTGCAGTGAATGCCAGGTCCACGTTAATGTTGGATCGGGCTGAGGTCTCCACCACCTGTAGGTTCTTCTTGCTGAGGGCAAAGCTGTGTGCGTCACGGATGTAGCGCTCAACTCCTTCATCGCACTTGGTCAGAACCAGCACCATGGGCTTCTTGGTCTTGGCCAGCTGGGTGTATAGGTTGGACACAAACTTCAGCTGGTCATTAAAGTTCCTGTTCATGCCACGGCTAACATCTATACACAGGAGAAAGCCATCTATCAGAAGCTTGCCCTCTGGCATCTGCTTCTGTTCAAAGTCTTGCTCCAGGCCCAGCTGGTCTGTACAGAAGTACATAAGCTTCTCAGCTGAGGCCAGCTTACTGGAGGCGGCCCGTTTGATGTAGGGCTGGAGGGCTGTGCTGCGATGAGGCTGGAAGGTCTGGTCATCTATGAACTCTGTCTGCTCCACCACGTGCACCTTGCATTCTATGCAGTCCTCCAGCGTCCTCCCCACCTCCCCCCAGTACAGGAAGTGGTCATTGTTCACTACGCGGCCCCCAAAGTCACTGGTGCTGAGAACAGACGTGTGGTCCAGGTGAAAGTTGTCTGCACTGGGTCGCACGAAGCGGTTACACAGACAAGACTTCCCGATGCCGCACTGGCCCTTCTCCTTCTCCGTGCCAGACAAGCCCACCATGCTAATGCTGTAGGTGGGCACACGGACATCTTGTTTCCGAGCCATCATCATGGCGCTGTGCTCATCCTGACCACTTCAACAGCTGCCGAGGTGCTGTCTGGCTCCGTCGCCCCATGCACAGACGCTCCTCACAGGCAGGACACGTTAGAATGTTACTAAGAGGAACCCCCGCTCATCACTACGTCAGACATACAGGCCCCGGGACACACGCTGCGTTCAGGAGTCATATCCAAATACCGAGTGTAACAATCTGGAGAGAAAGAGAGAGAGAGACACACAGAAGTCAGCAGGGAAGACTAGAGAACAGCAAAGGGCACTAATGACATCATGGAAACTGTGTAAAATATATATGTATATGGAGGGAGCTGTGATGACACATTACACATGTAACTTGCAATGGGGCTCACATACCTCAGCCACCTTCCATTATCTCCACATCTGTATCACTGTGAAAGCAGCTACATCAGGGGTGGGCAACTCCAGTTCTCAACGGCTATCAACAGCTCAGGATTTCAGGATATCCCTGCTTCAGCACAGATGGCTCAGTCAAAAAACGAGCCACTGATTGAGGCACCTGTGCGCTGAAGCAGGGATATCCTGAAAACTCGACCTGTTGGTAGGTCTTGAAAACTGGAGTTGTCCACCTTTGGGCTATATGCATACAGCAGGATTGAACATACACTGTGTACATTGCAGGGGAAGTATGTACGTACAGTATGGGTGCAACTATGCATTGTATATACTATATCAGCGGTTCGCAAACTGGGGGGCGCGAGATTGTCTGCGGTGGGTGCGGGGTTTAGAGGCCCTGCGCGCTTCCCGAAGGCTTAAGTGCCGGGGAAGAGGCGAAGGCCTCTGTAAACTGCACTTACCTTGCTCCTGGAGACGCAACGCCATGGCAACGCGGCATCATGCCACGGGACCTGACGCCGGCACCAAAGTAAGAGAGGGATGGGGGGCGCGAAGGGAGGGGAAGAGCCAGCATGGGGCGCAGGGAAAAAAAGATTGTGCTCCCCTGTACTATATACTGAACATTCATAAAGAAGGTGTATCTATACACTCAATATACTGCATGACAGGTTAAATATACATATAACAGGGGTGTATTTAAATGTATATGTCAAGTAACATCGCTACACACTGAATTTGAAGCAGGGGAACCTGGTTCAATTCCCGGTGTCGGCTCCTTGTGACCTTGTTGTGCAAGTCACTTTATCTCCCTGTTCCAAAGCTACAAAAAAAAAACAGATTGCAAGCTCTACAGGGCAGGGACAATGTCTGCAAAAATGTCTCTGTAAAAGAGCTGCGTAAAACTAGCAGTGCTATACAAGAACAAACTATTATTAAACATACGGCTATACGTCTGTGTATCAGTCTGTCTACATACCTATCCACCAGCCAAAGAGTCTACCAGTCTGCCCGCCCACCTGTTAGTGTTTCAAATGTGCGTCTTGTTGTACAACTGTCTCTCTACCGATATGATTGTAACTTGGATTGTAAGCTCTTCAGGGCAGGAACGTAATTTTCTAAAGGTCTAATTTTATGTATGAAGCACTTATTCCTATTATATCATATGTATTACTGCTGTAAAGCGCTATATACATGGATGGCACTATAAAAATAAAGATAGACACCAGTCTCTAGAAGTTTGTGTGTATTCATAAGAACTACCGGTATTTTTGGGGTAGAAGGGCTGTACATGGCAAATCAGTGAGATACATACATTACCATAATGTATAAACCCAGAGGGGGCTGCAGCAACCCCTGTACCTAGTTCCAGGGTGCGCTGCAGCTGTCAGTCAGTCTCTAAGTATGTCTGGCTGTACAACTGTCTCTACCTATGTCAGAGATATATAGATATATGTCAGAGATATATATATATATATCTATATATATATATATATATATATATATATATATATCTATATATATATATATATCTTACACATATACACAGAATCTGTGCACAAAAATCTAATGTCATGATATCATGCTGAGGTGACAGGGATATGTACAGTATATACAGACAATGAATGGCACATACATAAAGTAGAGGTGTATATATAAATTGTATCTATTACAGAATAGGTATAAACACACACAGTAGGGATGTATATACACAACTTATATACTGTAAGGCAGGTATATACATAGATCAGGGCGTGTGTATACACACAAACACATGCAGCTATATATAACCTGTAATTGTGTGTGTGTGTGTGTGTGTGTGTGTGTGTGTATATATATATATCATTTTATTTATATTGTGCCAACAGTGTACGCAGCGGTTTAGAAAATTACAATATAAGGTAAATAAAGTATAAACAAAAAGGATTAAAGCAGCAAGTAAAGGACAACATAAGGCAAACGGAGGCCCTGTCCCAAAGAGCTTACAATCTAATATATATATATATATATATATTCGTTCATAAAACAGGCCCACCAGTCCTTCTCCTGAAGGCTGCTTGGCTCTCCGTTACTCCCTGTTGCCATTGCCAGAAACTTCTTGACCTGAACATGTTTATCCTGATGTCCTCCTGCCTCCCTGTCCTGTACTCCTCTGCCCCTTCTTCTCCAACAAAATACGACGCTTTCTTCTTCAGTCCGTTATACTTCTGCTCCATATGACTACGAACTTGCGCAAGTCCTGATCAAGCCCTGCTCGGATCTCAGGTCGGTGCCTTTGTATCTTTTTCACAACCCCACCTGTGCACCTCGCGGTCCCGGTCCTTGGTTTGTTGTGTCGACAGACCCTGACAGTTTTTCAAGATTTTCGTCAATGAAGTTTCCACAAAGGATCTGGGCTCACCCTTGTTTTTGTAATCATCTATCTCGATGACATCCTTAATCTTTCTAATCTGAAATGGAACACTTTAATCATGTGGAAACAATTTCTGCTTCGCGTAATAGAGGTCTAACAGGACTGTTTTGCCACACTCGAGACATGTCATTACATTAAACTTCTACTATTTTTTTCGCTTGATACAGTACATCAATTTCTGAACCACGGGTCTCGACCATGGACCCCCGCAAGTCCATGCAAGTCTGCTTTGCCTCCACCCACCCACACTAAGCGTGCAATGAAAGGCGGATTTCTCTGGAGTCTGAACTTATTATCGCAGTCGTTTATATTTCCAGGAATTTTTTCTTCTTTATTGGCTCCGCTCACACGGGCTAAAACACAAAGAAAGGAGCGGACCCTTCTTCCGGCCCACTTCCAGTCCTCCAACACGCTTCAGTCTTTTGCACTTCCAGAAGGCATTCGTTTCCGCTCCTTGTTTCTTTAATTCACTCCTGATCCCAAACTTGTGTCCCATTTCCCGCTTGAAATTTGACCGCCTCGACGTTTAGCGGCGCTTTCCTGTCCCAGAGAAAGAATAGACCTGGTTTCAGTGCATCCCTTGTGCTTTCTTTCTTCTGTTTTTTTTTTTATTCTCTGGCGGAATGCACCTCACGTATATCGGGAATCGTGAAATCCTGACCATGACATTATCTCTCGAAGAATGAAGACATTGTTTTGGAAGGTACAGAAGACCCATAATATCCTGAATGAATCACAAAAATTGTTATCATTGAGGGAGCAACGTCACCCTGAGAGCCCCCCTTCAATCCAATGTCGCGATTCTTCGTCTCTAGATTTAACTTATAATTCCTTCTGTCCCTGGATCCAAGAATGGTCGGCTGACTCCTTATCTCGTCAATTCCTCCTGGACTATCAAGCTGCGGTCACGTGTCAGCCAAAAGCCCATGCCGCTCCTTGCCTAAATGTATCCTTGGTGTGTGGCCACTTCTTTTCGTAGCACTCAACGACATTGTCCGCCAACAAAGTCACCATTACTACTCCCGGCATTTCTTCCTCCTCAGTTCGTTCCTTCAACTTTGTTCTGCTTCTATCTTCGCCTCCAACGAAACGAAACACAACCGCCAGAAAGTTCTCTCGAGTGGAGCCACTCCTCCAGACTGCAGGACATCCCCAGCACCAGAGGGGACTCGAGTCTCATTTTCCCTTCATTTTGGTGGCCTTGGATGCAAAAGAAACATAAAATTTCATAGCTTCATCTGCATGCCCGTGTGCCAGGACTAAATACCTCAGAATCCGTCCTCCGGGTCTTCTCCAAGCTCTCTGCCCTTCCAAACCTGGCTTTTGACACACCGTGTTCCATAGGATTTCATTGTTGATTTACGTATCTCCAAGGGTATTAACCGATTCTCGTTGTATTGACCGATTCTTCTCCTAAACAGTCCATCACTTTATACCCCTCAGGGTCTCCCCAATTCTCCTAAATTAGTCCATACTTCATCATGGAATTTTTCCTTTCTCCTCGCCTTCAGCAAAGGGTACCTATGGTGATAGTATCAGACAGAGGGCAACAATTTATTTCTTGGTTCGGGCGCAGCGTTTTGACTCCAATTGGCATGCTCTTCATTTTTCCTCAGGATAACCACCAAATAACCACCCTCAACTAATGGCAAACGGAAAGGACCAACCTCCCTTGAACATATGTACACACTGTTTTTATCCGACTCGCAAGACGACTGTGCTGTGAACACGTTCCTTACCCCTTGTGCAGAATTCACCCCACAACGCGCAATAGTGGTTCAAACCTGTGAAATCCCCAATTCTTTGTTGAATTAAATACGGTTCAACCCGTGTGACTGGCTTCCTCTTTCTCTCTCTAACCTTTTCTGTGTCTCAGGCGGGGGTCCGCTGACAGGAATCAGTGGATCGATCATGCGTCAAAAACCTTTGGAAAGAGGATCCAGAATTAACATCGAAGGGCTGTCAATAGGCCAGAAGGCGAACCTCATGGCGCGTGATCGCTATCGCAGACCGCTCTGTACCTCAACCTGGTTGACACGGTCTGTCTGTCATCCAGGATAATCGGCTGAAGGTTTCCCGTTCTATAAATTTTGATCCAGATTCTTGGAACCCTTCTCTATCTCTGAGGGAAATCCTGTTGCTTATCGATTGCTTTATCTGACTCTCTCTTCCCCTCCTCCATGGTGATCCCTTCTGTTTTCATGTTTCACGTCTCAAGCCCGTGGTCCAGTACACCTCTCGGTTCCTGTTTCCCCTAGTCTCGCCTCATATGGTCAAGGCCAACCATAAGTAACGATATTCAGTCTATTTTTGGATTCCAATGGTTTTCCAACGATCGCGTACAATTCTCTGGTGCTGGCTGCTTTTTGTTCGGTCCCGAGGAAATGTCTGGGATTCCAGTCAGAATTTCGGTTCAAGCTCAGCCAGACTGTCCTAGTCTTTCATATGAAATTTCCCGAACAAGCCTTTGTGGTGTCGCCGGCCGGTACGCTCCTAGATGGGGGGGGGAGGGGACTGTGAGGGTCCGAATCCGGAGCTGGAGAACCGTCTCCTCACCTTAAAAAAACACCTGCCGGCCACAAATCCCTGCCGCTCGGGTCGGACGGCCCCAGGAGCGCAGGCCTCGGCGGCTTCCCGTTGGACTTGCACACGGATCTTGCTCATCCTTTCTCCCCACCGCTCCTTGTCTCCCCCGCCCACCTCTCCTGCTCTCGTTCTCTGTTCTCTCCTGCCACTTTCCCGTTCTTCCCTCGCCCTGCCCCCTTCCCTCCTCCCGCCTTCCTGTTCATTCCCGTTACCCTTGCTCTTCGTTCCTTGTCTCTATCCTTATCCTACCCTCCTCCCCCCTTGCCCTCCTTTCCTGGTTCTTTGGTTTCGTTGGTTTCCGGCTCCAGGTTCGGGGAGCTTCTCCTATCTCTTTACCGGATCCGTCGTAACTCCTCTTTTCGAATTGGGATACCGGAATTGTCTGCATCATAGGGCACAACTGTGTTTCACCCTTAGCCTATAGACTCGGTTTCCTGGTCCCGCCCTGGCTTCCTCATTGGAGGAATCTCCCTTTATATACCCCTCTGGCTCCAACACAAACCCATTGCGGAGCATATCCTTGTTGCCGGCCGTGCGACTTTCTGTCTGCTTCAGTTCCGTATCTCCTTGCCTTGCTGTTGTTCCTGCTTGCCTTGTCCTGCCTTGTCGGTTGATCTCCTAAGCTGCCGACCCTGCTCCTTAGCTTTGGACTCCGCCCTCTCTACTCCAGTCACGCCTGTGCTCACGGCCGCCTGACGGATGCCGCTACTCCCCTTTTCCCAATCCTGAAACTTGGCTATGTACACCCCCCGTTATGACCGCGCTACTCTCCATCCTGATACCGGCAATTACCTCCTCTCTACTCTCACTCTATACTCCTACCTCGGCTTGCATGACCAATCTACATTCTAGGCAACCGCCCCGCATGGGCTGTGGTTGGCCGTGTACCCAATTATACTACCTCAGACACCGCAGTCGCCGTCTTCTTTGTGGGTGAGCTAACGCGTTACAACATCCAAATTGGAGGAAGGGTTTTAGGAATTACATCTCTTTAATATGTAGCGAGCCCCCTCTTTTCATCAAGGGACCAAGTAATTGGGACAATTGACTCAAAGCCTGTTTCCATGGACAGGTGTGGGCTATTCCCTTTTCGTTATTTCATCACTCATTATGCATGTAAAGGTCTGGTAGTTGAGGTCCAGGTGTGGCATTCGCATTTGGAACTGCTAGCTGTGAACCCACAACAAGCACGCGTCAAAGAGCTCTCAATGCAAGTAAAACAGGGCATCCTTTAGGCTGCAAAAAAAAAAAGAAAAATCCTCAGAGAGATAGCAGGAACAATTAGGAGTGGCCAAATCAACAGTTTGGTACATTCTGACAAAAAAAGAACTCACGTGGCTGACTGCAAACACAAAAGGCCTGGCAGTCCACGACAGACAACAGTGGTGGATGATGTAGGATCCTTTCCATGGCAAAGAAACCACCCCTTCACAACATCCCTGCAAGTTAAAACACTCTCCAGGAGGTGGCACATATCATTATCCAAGACTAACCATAAAGAGAAACTTCACGAGAGCAAATCTCAGAAGTTCACCACAAGTGGGAAACCATTCATAAGCCTCAAGAATATTAAGGCCAGATTAGACTTTGCCAAACAATATCTAAAAAGCCACCCGAGTTCTGGAACAGCATTCTTTGGCATATAACTAAGATCAACCTGTACCAGAATGATGGGAACAAAAAAGTATGGAGAAGGCTTGGAAGCATACCACATCATCTGTAAAACAATGCATGGCTTCCAATGGCACTGCGCTCCTAGTGGTTTATTGATGATGTTGACAGAAGACAGAAGCAGCCGGATGAATCTGAAGTGTATAGGGATATATGTCCTGCTCAGATTCGTCCAGTTGATGGACGCGCTTCACTTTACAGATGGACCAATGACCACAAAACATACCTGCGTAAAGAACCCAGGAGTTTTTTTAAAGGCAAAGAAGTGGAATATTCTGCAATGGCCGAGTCAATCACCTGATCTTCCGTATCAACCCATCCGAGCTGCATTTACACTTGCTGAAGACAAAACTTAAGGCAAGAAAGACCCACGAACTAACAACAAACTGAGACAGCTGCAGTAAAGGCCTGGCAAAGCATCACAAGGAGAAACCCCGCGTTTGGTGATGTCCATTGGCGTTCCAGGACTTCAAGCAGTCATTGCCGTGCAAAGGATTCCGACAAAGTATTTATTTTTTTTATTTATTATGATTGTGTTAATTTTGTCCCAATTACATTTGAGCCCCTGAATAAGGGACTGTGTATGAACATGGTTGCAATTCCTAAGTTTCATACATATTTTTGTTCAACACCCCTTGAATTAACGCTGAAAGTCGGCACTTCTATTGCCATCTCGGTTGTTAATTTCAAATCCATTGTAGTGGCGTCCAGAGCCAAATATAAAATTGTGTCAGTGTCCAATTATTTCCGGACCCTAACTGTATATTATACAATACAATCAATAGTGTACTATATATTTCCTTACTCTTTTTGTGCTGTTATCAACATTCATATATTATTTACAATATCCGAGTGTGATGTATTTTTATTATCATTACATTTGTGTAGTTCAAACACCTGATCAGATACAACCGGATTATCACTGCTATTAATCATATACCTTAGGTTAAATGTGGGGATCAGTATTGAAATTCAACTCCCTCCCTCCATTAACTGTATATAACCCCTCCCATTGCTGTGTATATCCCTCCCACTGCTGTATGTAACTTCTCCCCACTCTGTACATAACCCCTCCCCCACTGCTGTATATACCCCTCCACTGTGATATATATTCTCTACTGTGTATAAAGCCCTGCCTGTACCCTGACGCTGTTGTGCAGTGTGCAGGTTTATCTATTAGCAGCAATATTAGCCGTGCTCCATTGTATTATGAGCGTGAGCATCCCAGCCCCATCCGCATTAGGCTGCGGTTATATAGTGCCGGCGACAGCAACGCCGCTTTCAAAACAAAGCATTGCCGCTGTCGTTGCGCATATAGTATCGCGCGGCCTGACGAAGCGACGGCTTGTCGCGATCAGCTGGAAGTCATCTCACATTTGATTTTTTCCAGCGAACGTAGCCCCTGACGTCGCCGGCACTATAAGTGTAGCCTTAGGCCGTGTTCAGGGTTGACATGCACGCAACGCCGCACACGTCTGCCGCAATTTCGGGTTGTTCGGTGGGAGTGTTTCAAACTGAAACTCCACCGGCAGCAAAGTACAGCGTTGACGCTGCTACATTTTGCTGCTCAAACCAAAAATTATATTTGGGGCTGCATTTGCGTCACCCCGGCCCCCCCCACGCCCCCCAGACGCCGCGACTCCTACAAGCCTAACACAGATCGCTGGGCTGCAGGAGCACGCGGGGAGGTGCGCACGGACGCAAGAGTCTGTAGTACAGCCACCCTACACTCTGCCTTATATATCCAGCTACACTCTGCGGAGCTTGTTTCCAGTGAGGCTTTTGGCTCTACATTTGAAAACCTATTAGATCTGAAACATTGAGCAAGATTAAAGATGGCGAAAAGCTGTTACATGACAGAGTGCTTCCACTGTTAAACATATCTGAGACCTGGTATGCAGCACCACCACTGTGTCCCCTTCTTCAGTTTGTGATCCTTTTAATAAAAAAGAGGCCACGGCTGGGTTATACCAAATGGCGACGCACGACGTACTTCCGGCGAATTCTGTCATGGAGCCTCCCGAGCAAGTAATGGGCGACTTCCGGTGGCTCCATCCAATCGCGACGCTCCCCGCGCGCTCCCGCTGTCTCCCCGGCTCGCGCGCGCCTTTTCTCCCCGGCAGGTGCCCGCGCGCGCGCCTTCCGCCAGTGCCCGAGCAGGACAGGAGAGCCGCCATTACAGGAGAACACCCGAGTCACCACGGTATACACCCGGAAACCACCCGGCCATCCCGGGAAAAGCCAGAAGCGGCGTGAACACCCCCGGGACCCGCAAACCGATGAGAAGTGCACAAGGGAGGGAGGTATAAACTGTCTATACATATATACCGAATATGGGACTTCAGGTGTGTGTGTGTGTGTGTGTGTGTTTGTTGTTTGTGTGTGTGTGTGTGTGTGTGTGGTGTGTGTGTGTGCACGCTGATACACCCACACGCTGATACACACAAACGCTGACACACACACACACTGACACACACACACACACTGACACACACACACACAGATACACACACACACTGATACACACACACACTGATACACACACACACACTGATACACACACACACTGATACACACACTGATACACACACAGCCACACACACCCACTGATACACACACACACCAACTGATACACACACACTGATACACACACACACACACACACACTGACACACACACACACACAGATACACACTGATACACACACACCTATACACACACACTCACACACACACACCTACACATGCTGATACAAACACACACACATGCTGATACAAACACACACACACACACTGACACACACACACTGATACACACACACACTGATACACACACTGATACACACACACACCTACACACAGATACACCCCACCTCCCCCTGCACCGCCCCCCAGCGACGAAAGTCACTGCTAGCCGAGCCCGTGGACGGGATGGGGGGAGAACCCGCCCGCCAGACCTGGCTCCGCTCTCTCCCACCTATCGGGGATAAGGCCGCGCGCCTGGAGAGAAGCAGGGAGTTCCCCAACAGCAACCGCGCACTGTCCCCATGCGCACGCGAGGGAGGGAAAGTGCGCACGCCTCCAGCCATCCACTCTCCCGCCAACCCTGCTCCCCCCCGCGCCTACCTCTCTATCTCGGGCAGCAGCCACAGGGAACGGAGGCAGAGGGGAGAAAAGCGCCAAACAGCCAACGGCTGTCCCCGCTCCCACCTCCCTGTCCGCGCGGGCCGCGGGGATCGTGTGAGGAAGCGGAGAAAGCCCCGCCCCCGGCATCCTCCAGCCAATCACCTGCAGCCCGGCATATTAGAAGCCCAACCCCCTGAAATTCAAAAAAATACTCACCGGCCGGGCTGCCGCATCCTCACGGTCGCCGCGCACCGCATCTACAGTACAAAACAAACGGGACCAGGGAGAAAATCCGGGACATTTCCGGTACACACAGAAAACCGGTACAGCTCTCGAAAAACCGGGACTGTACCGGCAAAAGGGGG